>JAQIXG010000906.1:0-26218 GCA_034700105.1 Oconnorella tubifera | reverse complement strand
GCTGAATTGTTGTTTGATACTGAGCCTGGATACCAAATTTGGCTTGATTATCTCAAACGGTTCAAAAGTTATAGGCACAGTTAGAAGCAGATAAGTGAAAAAAATTTTGGGCCTGGGATCTCAGGAAATGGGAGAAATTAGGCCAGGGAGGCCAGGGTTCAAAGGGTTAATACACACAAATGTTTAACAATTTTTTTAAAAATAACTACTATAAACTCAACATCTTAAACTACATTTAAAGTAAACCAACTGAGCAATTTCACTCTTAACACATTAATACAAAATGTATATTACTAAAAACAAGATAAAATGCAAATAAAAAATATTACACTATAAGGTAACAACTACCCTACGATAAAACAACACCCGCTCCCACTCACCCTTCGGTACCACAGGATTAGTCGAATGATATCTTTTCTTATGTCT
Source organism: Oconnorella tubifera (assembly GCA_034700105.1). Taxonomy (NCBI): domain Eukaryota; kingdom Metazoa; phylum Annelida; class Clitellata; order Enchytraeida; family Enchytraeidae; genus Oconnorella; species Oconnorella tubifera. Next base: position 25,792 of record JAQIXG010000906.1, on the reverse strand, counting down.
CAATATACCTGATGACTGAGCGAACGTCTTATCGCACTTGTTACAAGCATACGGCCGCACTCCTGTATGAATCCGCATATGAACATGCAACGTTTTCGCAGCGGCAAAAGGTCTTCCACATACGCTACATACAAAAGGCTTCTCCCCGGTATGCATGCGGATATGCAGCACAAGACCTTTTTTATCGCAGAGAACTCTACTACAATGCGGACATTCTAGCTTGTTTTTTACGCCGTTTATCGCGTCGTTTGAATGCGTTTTTTCGTGTCGCGCGAGACGTAATTCAGTAGGCAAGCGTTTGCCGCATTGTTGACATTCGTAGTTCTTGTGTTTGTTCTTGTGTGATGCTAGTTCGCGACAGCGAGAGAATGACGCGTCGCATTCGTTGCAGGAATAACGGTTGCGTTTTCGGTGACGTTTAGAAACGATGTCAAAAGGTTTTTCATCAACATCGGTGTCGCAGTTGTAGTCATCGATGTCGTCATTTGGTGTCAGGGGAGCTAAAATAGCGATAGATTTTACAAATAGAATGCGTATTGCTGATTTATTTAATGATCAATATTTAGATAACAACTTAAAATTTATATTAATAACAATAACCTCAGTAATAATCTAACAATTTCACGTTCAAATTTTGAGACTTTTTCTTTTAAAAAGTCTCTTCAGAATAAACTGAATATTTATTTTGCTGATGCTATTTATAACTAATACCTTGTCCTCTTGTAGATTCAAATATATCCTTCTCGTCTACCGTCCCAAGCACTGAGCACTGATTGCTGAGACCGCTCAGCAATCCATCCAATCCACTTTTACTATCCTCCACTTCAACGGCATTCAGAATCTCAATCTGTTCCAGCTTCGTTTCTTCCCTTCTCTGCTGTTGTTGTTGTTCCTCAGAAACCATGCGCATATCTTTGCCATTAACCCAAGCTGTTTCTAGTTCCTCGAGAAACGCGAAACGACGCAGAAACTGAATGAGAGGGGCTTGAGATGCAAGGATGGCTAAACTTTTACAGATTAGTTTTGTTTTGTTGTATTTCTCTGCTATCGTTAAATCTAGAGAATATAAATCATAAAAATAGAGCATATTTTAGGTTTAATCAGAAATCGAATATAGGATACTAATATTTTAATGATCATAGAAAATAGTAGATATATAATAAGGGTAGAGGTTGCAATTAGGCATTGTTAGTTAATCGAAATAGAATTAGTCTACACTTGTTTTTAACGAATGTTGCAATATGTCAAATTATCAATCATTTATATCACTTTTATTAAACAAATCAGAATGTCGATTATGAGCGATGATTAAACGAACTATAATCAAAATATATAATTAATTTATCTCAAAGTATCGAACAAATTTTAAATATCGCGATAACACAAGTATTACTTGTTCTTAAAATTCAAGTATTACATTTTAACTTATCCAGTGTTGTTATTAAAATTCAATAAGGTGCAAAATCGAAACACATCCAAAGCAATACAGGTAAAATAAGTGCTTATTAATTTTAAAATCTATCAAATTCTCGAATCTATTTACCCGACTTGTCTTCCTTGCAGTTTGCCATTGTCGATCAGAAGGATACGCACAAATACAACAAAGTAAAACTTTCCCCCGTCTGCCTAATTGAATTAAATTAAATATTAAAAATAAAATACAATAAAAAATATTATTAACAATTTCCGGGAAGTCAAATTTTGAAAATGCAGCATTATAATTTTTTTAGAAATTTAATAACATTACAAAGTAATTGAAAATGAACTAATTGCAAAACCTTTCACTTATATTTTATATTTAATATATAAACGTGATTATAGTAGCTTTCTACTTGTTTATTTAAATTTTTGTTTAATGGCTTAGCGGAATTTGAATATAATTTAGTAATTTGTGAAGTTTAGAATTATGCTATCTATATAGTTATAACTTTAATGGCAATGAACAAACATCAAATTACTCTAGATGTGCGTAGGTGCCAGTACCACTACAACCTTGACCCGTATTGACCCGGTATAGCGATCATTGACCCGCTATAAAGTTCAAGGATCCGCGATAGAAATATAGACCCACTATAGGTCATTGACCCGCTATATATAATTTACTGACTCGCTATAGAGGTCATTGACCCGCTACAGAAGTCATTGACCCGCTATAGAGGTCATTGATCTTTTATAGAAGTCATTGACCCGATATTGATGATATTGATCCGCTACAAAAGTCACTGACCCGCTATGGAGGTCACTGACTCGCTACAGAGGCCATTGACCCGCTACATAGGTTATTGACCAGTTAGAGAGATTATTGAAACGCTATAGAGGTCACTGACCCGCTATAAAGGTCACTGACCGCAACAGAGATCATTGCCCCGCTATGTAGATCATTGACTCTTTATTGAGGTCACTGACCCGCTATAGAGTATATTAACCCGCTATTAACGTAATTGACCCGCTGTAGAGTATATTAACCCGCTATTAAAGTAATTGACCCGCTATAGAAGTCATTGACCCGATATTGATGTTATTGACCCACTACAGAGGTCATTGACCCGCTGTAGATGTCATTGATCCGATATAGAGGTCATTGACACGCTATAGCGGTCATTGACCCGCTATAGAGGTCATTGACCCGATAATGATGTTATTGCCCGCTACAAAGGTCATTGACTGGCTATAGAGGTCATTGACCCGCTATAGAGGTCATTGACCCACTACAGAGGTCATTGACCCGCTATAGAGGTCATTGACTCGCTCTAGAGGTCATTGACCCGCTAGGGAGTGCATTAACCCGCTATAGAGGTCATTGACCGGCTACAGAGGTCATTGACCCGTTATAGAGGTTATTGACCCGCTACAAAGGTCATTGACCCGCTATAGTGGTCATTGGCCATCTACAAATTTCGGTGACCAGCTATAGAGATCATTGACCCACCTCTTGACCCGTTACAGAGGTCATTGACCCGCTACAGAGCTCATTGACCAGTTATAGAGGTAATTGACCCGCTATAGACGTCATTGACCCGCTACAGAGATCATTAATTCGCTATAGATGGCATTGACCCGTTATAGATGTCATTGGCCCTCTATAGAGATCATTGACCCGCTACACATGTCATTGGCCGCTATAGAGGTCATTGACCATCTACATAGGTCATGACCGGACACAGAGGTCATTGACCCACATTAGAGGTCATTGACACGCTATAGAGGTCATTGACCCGCTTTAGAAGTCATTGACCGGCTATAGAGGTCATTGACTCGCTATAGAGGTCATTGACTATCTAGAGAGGTCATTGACCCACTACAGAGGTCATTGACCCGTTATAGAGGTTATTGACCCGCTACATAGGTCGTTGACCCACTATACAGGTCATTGACCCGCTATAGTGGTCATTGGACATCTACAAATTTCGGTGACCAGCTATAGAGGTCATTGACCCGCTATAGAGGTCATTGACCCACTACAGAGGTCATTAACCCTCTATAAGGTCATTGACCCGCTGTACAGAGGTCATTGACCCGGTATAGAGGCCATGTTAAAAGAGTCCTGTTTTGACATTCATATATTTGGTCTCTAAATTATAAGTAACTGAATTATAAGTACATTGTATATATTGCATCGGAAAATCAGCAGATTTCCTTCTCAAATTTCTTCTTCAATTAATTTTAACACGATTTTATTATAAATAGTCAGATGATCCCGATGCTCTCCTGTAGGCATTAATGGTTGTTGATCTTCGGCTGCTACATTTATAGTTTTTCTGCATAATATGTTCACAGAGTAGGCCTACGTACATTATGTAATATGTTACTAATCATGGAAAACGGTGCTGCATTCTTGATCAGACTTATCAAGTTTCATCATATATCTATCCTTCATTAAGTCGATCGCGTTATTCTGGCACTTGGATCACAGTTGTACGTAGCAGTTGAGTATAAGATTACCAAGGGCATTTTGATCTCAGTCAACAAAATGCCCAAAGGAATCCCAAACCAATAGTGCTCGCCTAGGACTGCGTGCCCACTGCCCAGTCTTTACATGGATCCAGAGAATAGGACTATATCAGCAACAACACTAATGACCTTCTAGATATCTTCCTCAATTGTAACAAGTTCTAAGACCTCTTATCTGAGATAAAATCGAAGAACTGACTGGCTATTTCTTTCTGTAATTAAAATTGTAAAGTTGAAGTTGAACTGTTTGTAAGAATTAATGCAAGGCAGCAGCAGAGAAAATCTTTAATTTGAATCGTGGAGTAGCTTTAGTAAAACTTAACAGTTATTTCATGTCTAATTAATTATATATGCAATATTAACGATTGCTGCAATAAGAAATTGTAATAAGATAGGCATACAATATTAAATATACAATATCGATTCATTGTAAAATATGAGTTTAGCTTATTTTTTAAAAATAAAAAATTTAGCTTATGAAATTACTTTTTTATATTTCGTATCAAATATGCTTATTTATTATAGACAATTCTACAATGGTATAGTACTACTGATTATGATTATAACTGCAAACGCCGTAAACATTTGAATATAATTATCAAATTAAGCCTCCATTTGCTTAATTGGATAAAACTATAAGTATACTTTCATTTATTTAGTTTTGACTTTTGACAATAATATTGTTAATAGTATACTAATAGCGAAATGTTTTTCATTGAATCTTCAATCATCTATATTTGGGCTTCCATAAACTCTTTATGGGTCTCACACCTCCGTGACCTAGTTTCTGTTCCATTAGTCTGGTCTCACAGGCCCGTGACCTAGTTTCTGTCCCATTAGCCTGTCTGTGTCACCGTCTGTCTCGTGTCATTTCGTCTGACCTAGTTTCTTTCCAGGAATGGCGGTTCATTCGGTAGAACCCTAAATATAGGACACGAACGGGACGGTTGGGAAAATTTATCGACGCATCTCTATAGACAGAGATAGATCGATAGAATTTACTACTAGAACTCACGCAGTGCAGTCATCCATATTTAATCTATAATTACGTTTTATTACGTCTGCGCGAGTTATTATTATTATTTAAGGCATAAGCAAAGTCTCATCGATTTGTTGAATACTCAAATCTTTAACTAGGAAGCAATTCTGGTAGGCTTATTCATTATTATGACATCAAATTAATAAGTTTTAGTGGCTCATTCAAAGCGAAGGTTTTGGGATTAAAATCCTCTCCCACTCTTCCTTTGCAAAGGGAGTGAATATTTTTGAAGCGTTAGAAAAAGCTAACTGCAGAAAAAAAGGTAGTGTCAAATGTAATGTAAAGGTAGCGATGAAAATTTTAGATTGACCTTTTCCAAATATCCTCTCCCTATTATGAGATTCAGGCGTTTGAGTTTAAAAGACTAAAAATATCAAGTGATTTTGAATGATATCATTTAAAATCACTCGATATATACTGTGTTTTAAACTTAACAGCAGTTTACATTGGTGTACGCTTAAGCGAGCGTAAATATTATAATATACGTATAGTATTCGCTATATCGTTATATATTACATCGTTACGTATTTAACCGATCAAATGAATGAATTAAATAAACTTTTCGACCTTACAATATACGCACTTATATATAATAACTTTTTCAATTTGCATTAGTTAATTAGAAAACCTGCATAAAATAAACTTGCTTCTGATTGCAAAAATTCTGCTCGCAACTTCTACAGATATATGGTTTGCATTTTATTTGATTAAATACATCGTTAATATACACCAACGAAATATGTCGACAAATATATAACAAAATCTAAGCTTATTTCAATTATAAATTAGAAATATATCACCTCGCAATATGATTTTTCCAACCTCTTTAGAATTTAAGAGAGGCGTAATTATATAAGAATTAGATTGTAATGTGTGAAAAAAAAATTCTTTTTATTCAAATTTTCAAGACCTAAATCGTCTAGATTAATATATTTTAAAATTATAATTTAGGTCTCGAGATTATCTCGAGACGAGACCATTCTTTGCAAGCCAATGACTTTCAAATACTTCTAGGCATGCTATATAGAATTATAATTCTCAATTACAAAGACGTTCAAATAGCCTAAAAAGCTGTAAGACTGTTAGGCCTACTATCAATTCATATATTTCGTATCAATACGCTTACAGTTTAAGTTAAAGCAGCATTTTATAAATATTTCACTAACACTGAATGCAAGCCTGTATACATAAATCAAATTTACGACTTTTGTATGAAATAGGTGATGCTGTACATAGGCAAGAACAAGTTTATGGACCGGAAGTTATATTTGTAGCCTAAAGGTCTTGTTTTGAAGAAAATCTCACAAAGAATATCAATCATAAAATAAAGCATAAATACAATAGAACGTTGGTCGTTTTAGCTTAACAGAAAAAGTGAAGTTTTAGACTCTAAGGGATAGTCTATAGATGTTTTTCTATAAATATTTTCAGTTAAATAGACTTAACCTAGCTATAACAAAACATAAAACTAACAATCTTATTATTGCATATATAGCTTAACGAAAATCTAAAGAATCATTACATCCAACACATTAACATTTCGTTCGGAAATGATTAAATACGATTTAAACTTTAAATGTATATATTATGCAGTTATGAAGCTGTATCCTAGGCTTACAAGGCATAATAAATTTCTACTTATCAATTTTGCATTGGTTGAGTTTTGCAACCACAAAATGATTCAACATTTTCAGAGGATATACCTATACTTGTAATAGGGCTATAGTAAATTTATCACAATCAATGCTTAAAAGCTGATATTTAAAAAAATATGTTTATATTCGTGACTTAATTGTCTTGAAGACAAGATCGTGACTACTGTCTTACAAACATTTAGTTTACATCATGCGTCATTTTAATCATTTCTTTCTAAGAATTTATTAATGGACTTTGCAGTGGGACGAAGATATTTGCAAAAATGTTTTATCAGAGGCGTTTTGGAATGATTTCCTAAAGCTAATATAATATTACTAGTAGGTCTATAGGTCTTTAGCTAAAATCATTCTGCTAACAAAATGACCTGTCAGTATATTAATAACAAAAAATATCTTTACTAGTTTATTATAGATCTATAGGCTTATTCAGCTTAGGTTTAATTTATTGCGAATTGACAGCAATATTATATAGGCCTATAAAGATTTGTATAATATTTCTAGTTTAAAACTTATCTTTGTATCATAAGCTTGGTTATGCCTATTCCTAAAATAATTATAATTAGTTTAGATTAGATACGAATGAGAAAAAAGATTACTTACGATTCCAGTAAAATTATAATTTATAATTATAATTTAACTCATAAGTTATAACCTATTAGAACTGTATAAGAACTGAATTAGGTTCTATTAGAACAGGAGCAGAACTTATAAACATTTAATAAATTACAGGCCTATCGACCAGATTGTAATAAAACATTACAGCTATCTTTATTATAATCTAAACTCTGCAAATATAAATTACTAAAACAGTGATTATAACTATTTAAACAACTATAATTAGAAATAACAGATTTCTAAATTACAAATTTCTAGTTATTTTAACAAATCGCTTCAAAACGCTCGAAAATAAACACATAATATATAGAAATGAGAAAATAAACATAGATTGTGTAGAAATTGTATGTAAAATAAGGACAACTGTTACATAAACAGAATGCATTATGATCTCAAGGCCGTGATTGGACGAAACAGTTTTATAAGCAGCGCCCACTGACCTCGTATCACTCAGTGCAGGTCACCATGTCGTCTAGACGTAGGCCCGCTAGCTGGGGCGTGGCTTATTAGCCGGGGGGCGGAGTGATGGGCGTTAGGAAGTTTTCAACGTTGGGGATGAATTGATTAATATTTAATTCTGAGAATTACAAGTGGTTTCAAAATTAACAAAAAATTATTTGAAAGTTTTCCAACGATAAATTGCTAATAATTATAAATATAATAATTAAAAACCTTGTGATTGATGCTAATCTTATTATATAAACACGATAGTTTTAAAGTGTAGAATTTCAACGTACAAACAATCTGATATTAGACTATCAACAGATTCTAAATTAAGTAATAAATGAAAATAAATACGCCTAAATACAATATAAGTATATAAACATAAATATTTAAAAAGTTTACTGAACATTACGCATTAAAAGTAACTTTAATAAGTAGATCTGCGTTTTTTGTTTTATAATTCTAATCAGAATCACTTGTATAGTAATTCAAATATTGTAAATTAAATTCTAATTTTAAAAAAACTAAGGGGAGTATAGGTACCCTCTTGTGCGCCTCTGTATGGAATTCAAAATCGCTTGGATTCTACGAAACACTTGATATCCTTCCAGCATACGTTCACCTAGATATGTCTGCTACTCCATTGATGCTCATTAACGATGATTTACGGACAGCTAGATGGCTGTGCAATAAGAGAGAGTAAAGCTAAACACGCGATTCATGATAGTTAGAGTACAACATTCAGCGTGGAGTCTCGTATATATTTGTTTATTTATGTAGTGAAAGGACAATAAGCTAGAAGGGTGGGGGGCTGATTACTCCGGTGATGTTTTATTGTTTTTGAAACTAAGTGGCTTGTGTAGTTTTCAGTCGCGGATCTATAGCACGGAAGGGGATCTAAGTCTTCGCATACTTGAAATTAGCTTGACACTTTTTTAGATTCGACACGTTTTTAAAGGTCTTTCCAGTAGACCTATATAGTATGCAAAACTCCCAATATTTTGTGAGTTATTAACTGGTACGCATAGGATAGAAACAGTCTAAAACTAATAATACCTTAAAAAGTAGAATCATCTAAGTTTTATGACTTTTATAAAGATGTAGTTTCTTTTATGAAGCTGTAGTTTGTAGTTTTTTTACTTTTGTAATGATAATTTAGGATAAATAATAGTGGAAAATGATCATGTGATCATTTTCCACTGGTGTGCAAGTATTTTATAAAAACTCAAATTAGCTTACTGCTTCTTTACTTTACTTCAAATACACTGTGGATAATCGCATTATCGTTATTAAAATATTTATTTAATATACTATTTGAATCTGTTCCGACATTATTTAAAACTTTTACTTCTTTTAAATCTACAGCTCTCACTTTCTTTGCGATCTATTCAAAGATTCACTAGACCAAATCTTACTGCAGTAAGCACCACTAGAGATAGTAAACGAGAAAATGTTTTCGCTTCATTATATTCCTGACCTTTATCAAGACTTTGATACTGTTTATCATCAACATTTCTCTGTCTAGACCTGTTATTACTTTAAGGTTTAAATATTCTTTTAACAATAAAAGCTACAAATCTCCAGACTCGTAACACCATAATAAATGATACCTTTTGCATACATAAACTTAAATAGGTATAATTTTACGCGCTAAAATTATATCTAAATTTGCTACAAACTTAAAATAGGAGCGTGAAAATATAATAACCTATTGGTATTAAAATTGAGACCAAGTTTGTAGGGTATAAAATAAAATAATAAAATAGAGACCTGTTCAAGATTAAGATATATTATAAGAATAAAGAGGAACGCCAAATTTTGCAAGTCGAGACAAAATTGAGCACAATTAGACATGAAATGAGAGATAACAAAAAACTTTCTCTTTATTATTAGTTATTTATTCTAAAAGATCATTGTTTAATAGTGATAATTGCTAAAATTATTTAATTAGCTGAAACTAGAGAAACATAACAAGAATGAATACCCTAACTTTAATTCTAACCCTAATCTAAACCCTGATTCTAACTAAAAACTTTGTCACATCCCTAATCCATTATCAAATAAGAAGAAAACTTAAAAGTTTACTTCGAATAAGAGGTACACTTAACATACTTAACTTAATAAGATACAAAACCAAACTATATTAATATGAGCAGAAAACGCAAAATAAACATAAACTTTGTAATTACAGCTTGTGATAAACAAAAGAAATATATACATCCGTCATTTAACAGAATTTTTTTAAATTTAATAACATAAATAAAGTGATTATATACATTGTAAACGTTTTACTATGAACTATATATAATAACATGTTTTGCCAATAGCTTGTTGTGACAAGCTATTGGCAATACGCATCACTAGTATTTGCATAAAAAATTGACTTCTAAAATAGAGTCTAATTGGAGGCTAATTCATAGAGTTACTAAATATATCTTCTCTGACATTGCCTTAATTCTGATTGGTTCTCTTCTGTTCAATCACAAGTAACGAACAGACAGACAGACAGACAGACAGACAGACAGATAAAGCGAAATATAAAGCTCCTATGCAAGCATAGAAGAATTAATTGAAAAAATGAAAACGTAAATAAATAGACATTATTTAACAGTTAGTGTAATTAAGTGAATTATGCGAGAATAAAAAATTTGATAAATATAATAATCTTAACGACTGAAGCTCAAATAAATTATGTCAACTGCAAGCCTAATAATATAAATTATGTCAACTGCAAGCCTAATAATATAAATTAAGTCAACTGCAAGCCTAATAATATACCTGTAAATTAGGTCAACTGCAAGCCCAAATAAAATAAATATGTCATTAACTCGTGCGTTTTATTTTGAATATTAATCCAAAATAATACTGTGACTTCAGATCTAAATATATGGAACTTAGATTAGTTTAAAACATACTGTTCAATGTCACATACAGAAATAAATACGTTCAGAGTCATTACAATGTGTAGACAGACTCTTCGTATACAAGAATTTAAATACAAACTTTTACGGTAAGAACATTTATATGTATATTTTTTGAATACGATAAGTTTTGTGTAGTCAAATTTATCAACTTTTTGAATGCGACAGTTTATGCACAGACTTTAATATTGAAAGTTAGACAGACTAAGATTAGGGTTAGGGTATGATATGAAAATTCAGAGTAGGTGCTATACCAAAAATCAAATTAAACAAATTGATGTATATAAAAATACACAATATGTTGGTAAAAGAAAATATATGAAAAGAAACAAATGCATAGTGCTCAAAATATACATCTAGCAGGAATTCTGAAATAGTTTCCATTTCAGGAAATAATTTCAGTAAAGTTATTTTATCAAAACAGTACATGACATAAAGATAATTCAGATCTAATGGTAAGCAATGGGTAAGTAAATTCTCCATGAAAAAAACACCATAGTTAGAATAGACTATGGTGTTTTTTTCTCCATGAAAAACACCATAGTCTAAAACTTATAATTATAAAGCGTAACTTCAAATGCATGAAACTTCAAATATCTTTTTGACAAGATCGTAAATAGATAATTTAACATTCAAAATATGAGATAACTATTATAATGCAATATTTATACAAATCAATAAATGCGAATTAGAATATAGACATTAACATCAAAATGATTCGGAGCATACACAATTTAAAAAAAGAAAAAATGAAACGATATACTGTAGCAATAGCTGTGAGTATTCATATTTATTAAAATAACTGATTGATTTAATTTTAATATCATATAAAATCAATCAATTAATATGCTAAGTTTTGAATAAATCTAATTTTTATAATGAATATATAATGCTCGAGCATTAATTTTATTTTAAGTTTTGAAAATATCACAAATTTAAAGTTAAAATTCATTTTCTCAGAAACTAAAAGGACTGATAATACCTTCGACTTAAAACACCCGTAAATCGTCAGAAGTCAATATATATTAATTTGCGGATATTATAAAAGGAATTTCAACATTAAATAAAGGTGTCTAATATTTCTACAAAGAAAATCAAATATGCAAGTCGATACTTGAAATCACCAATTTTTTTTTTACTAAATCAAATTTACTGTTATTAACTAACTTGCTAATGCTAAACACTAACTAGTTCATTAAGCTTTGCTGCCTAGTTAGGTACACACTGTCACTACAGAACAAAGTATTATATATATTATATATAGAATAAAAGTATTAAATAAAAAGATGTTTAGTCAAATGAACAATTAATTATTTACTTAAAGCATACTGTGAAACTGTTGACATAAGCAATTGAATGCCAAATCTGGTATTGAATTGAATACAAAATTATTAAATTCAAAATTCACACTGTATTCACTCGCATTCACTCACATTCACTCACATAAAGCAATAAATAATTCAAAATGATCAAATTAAGCAAATATTTCAAAATCAATAAAGTGAATAATTATTGTAACAACGAGCAAAATCACTGAAATCACTGATCATATGTGATGTAATAAGAAAGATGTGATAAGAAAGTGATTTTATTTCACATAAATCACATTTAGATGCGTTTTCTGATGAAAATTTTATGTTGAAATTCGTTTAAGAAGCATAATAATAATAATTAAACTATCATTCAATAAAAATAACCTAATATTTTACAATGCTTTTACAAAGTAGCAAGATTGTAATTGAACTAATGCCACAATAAATGCACTAATGGTAAACAACATAAACTTAATGATAAACAAACTGTGATCAAAGAATTAAATGATTAAACAATTCTATGTTCAAGCAACTAATGATCAAGCAATTTAATGATTAAATTTATGATCAAACTCAATGATCAAATAATTCTATGATCAAAAAAAATAAATACTTTTAAAGTTTTACTCTGCATTGATTTTCGTTGTTGATTATATATTTGATATTTCTGACAAATAAATAATCTTTAACTTTACTAAGAAATAATAAAAAGACTACATAAAGATTTAACTGTTGTTCACCATCAAATAATGATGTCGAAGACGCCCTCTAGTTAATAAGAAAGAAAATATCTGCTGCATCAAAACAGTGTGCATAAAGCACAAACATAGAGAGGGATGCAAAATAAAATCCAGTTTTTAATCAAAGCATGAAAAATACGATCTACAGTAGAAAGAGATCAATTATCAGAATTTAACACGCACCATATTGACTGAACTAAATGTAAACATAAAATATTCATTTAAAAATAAATTTAAACTTAATAAAAATGAATAATCTATAGCAAACGTAATAATTTAATAATAACACAAGTGCTATAAAGTTAACAAATAAAATAAAACTGAACTATTGTTTACAAATATTAAACATAAAGAAGATTAAACGACTAAACTTTCCATCAAACAAATTGCTTGACTAATTTATTTGACAAAAACTTTACTGTCTAAATTATACAGTACCCCGACAAAACGGCCCCGAATACATTAACCCGACAAAACGACCCCGAATACAGTAACCCGACAAAATGACCCCATCCAGTCATTTAATAACCCTTACCTTGACTAATCTTAAACTTAACCCTAAAACTAATTCAAACCCTAACTCTAAACCTAACCCTAAAATTAACCATCTTTAAAATGAACAATCTGAGCATATTTGTAGGGGCAGATTTAAGACACAAATCAAAGACTACTATAAAACTTCCTTAAAATAATCACAAAAACCGCTAGAAATTTTCCCACACAAAAAACCACTCGTCATATATTTAACACCCATCACGTTATAACCGCTACATTAGGATACGCTTCACACGTCGCTACATTCTCTTTATTCTCTCCCGCTAACGTTACCGCATCGTTCTTCTTATCATCACCGCACGATACCGTAACGTCGACTTTGCGCGTCGCAAAATAATGCAACCTCCGATAGAGATCTTCTAGCACTTCTAATTCTTTATCTTCAACGACATTAAAGTGTTTGTTGAAGAGATGGAAGTGGTAGTAAACAGTGTTTAAGTGACCGTGTAGTTTGAGCAGTAGCGCGTCGGCGCTGTGCGAGTGGTAAACGTGAGCGAAAACGTGCAGTAAAAGTCGGTTGATTTTTTTAGCAGTCGTCTCAAACGTAGTCGGAAAAACGTTACCTGATAAAATAAAAACTTTAAATTAAAAACTTTAACCAAATAAAAGGGTGTTATTATACAATATTTATTTAATATTTTACTGTTGTATATAATATTTAAAAAAATTTGAAGTTGTTACGGTATGAATGATATAATTTTATTGCATAATGTTTAATGTCGCAAGTAATAATGATTTCTATACAAAATTAAACTCAACACAAGGCAATCGAATTATATTTTTCACCATTTTTACATTGATATTAAGATAATGTAAAAATGCTAACCAAAATCAAACGAAGAGAAAAAAACTAGAATGGAAACATAGTCAACTAAATGAGCAAGACTTTAATATTTTTGTGGCAACAGAAAAAATTCTATCATCTACAGTGTTCGGAGTCAATTTATACACAGGAATGCGTAAAACGATTACTCAGAAAATATCTATAATACGATTTAAAATGTCAAATTCACTGAGCAGAATTTGCTAGCATTATATCTAACTTATAATAAAAAAACCTACCAGTCAATAGTTACAAACTCTAAAAATCAATAGCTTTAAACATTGTAGTCCATATTTTGCAAACTTTGACTATACCGTATTTAGTAGGAAAGACAGATTCATCATAGATGCACTTCTGAGAGTAAGACATCACGTAGTCAATGTACTGAGGAGCGGTACATTTACACTTCTTACCTTTATCATCAACCCACTGGTACTGTCTACAAACATGCAAAATTTACCATCTCGTTTAAAAATAATAATTCTGCACGTGCTTTCTTTTAAAATAACTATTTATAAGGGTTATTAACTAGATATTAATACCTATTACTATTATTATTATTATTTCTAATATTATTATTTCAAGTTAATATTAATAACTTGAAACATTTAATAGTTTTACATGTATCTTTAAAATTAACATAACAAATAATTGATTTTGTTTAATGCACCAATTGCTGCATAATTTTGCACTGAATTTTGCTTTATTTAATTTTACCGTTATTATTTATTTATGTATTCAACTGCAAAAAAAAGTGGCAAAATAAAGATTTATTTCTAATATTTTTTTATAAACATCACTAAATGTTACTTTAATTTTTAACTTTACCCGTTAATTTATAAATATTAACAGAGGTGTGGCAATACATATATATTCCTTAATTAAATAAATATTCCCATTAGAAAATAAGCGAAATAGGTTGTTAAAATATATTATGAATGTAGCATATTTACAGATTGTTGGGACCATTCATGGCTGTGCATGTTGTAGATTGACAATAATCAGAAAGACAGCCATACATCAAGTTGACGTGCTCAAAGAAGGACTTTGCTGGGAATAAAAACAATAAAATGTTACAAATAAAACTATGTAATTACTACAATTCTAGAAATAAAATAATAAAACTAGAATACTACACTACACATACAATTATAAAATGTTTGTATTACCGTATATATGTACAATTAAAAAAAATATCATTATAAACTATTTGTAAATTATAAATATAATATTTGTTGAGCTTTGTCTAAAGTTTGTCATATTAGCATAAAAGGCAATTAAAGATCATATCATGAACATAACACAAAGTGATGAGAAAGATTGACTTTCAACACAGTGACCTAAGTAACGATCATTTGAGAAGGAGTGCAAAAATGTAAATCAAAAAATCATGAAATTCAATATTTAATAGAGTGCTAGATTTGCAGCAGTAGGCTCTCAGATTCAAACTCTGAGATGACAAGTTTACGCTATTTTGCTAACTTGCTGCACTCTTTAGCAAATTGATCAGCTAATTACACATCTATACAGTTATGAGTGAAAGCCCAACTTAAAATGTATTAGAAAACAAACACACAAAACAAATACACAATACTGAAAACTTATTTTTAGTATTTAGTGTGTACGAAAACTAATACATACACATTAAATACTAAGCAGGTCATAAATATATATTCATGATAGAATGATTACATAATTAAATTATAAAATGTCTCAGTCACAAGAACAAATTTGCAACATAACATATCTCTCTATAACTAAACACAAATCCAAATATTTATTTATCAAAGTCACTAAAACTGGTTAACTTTGATGTAATCTTCTCATTTTTATTCCTAATCAAATACCAGTTTTGCTTAAAAAATACAGATTCTGCATGCTTGACTGACAGCAAGATACTTTTTCAGTATTACAGATTTGTTTGCGCATGCGTGTTGGAATTTATTAGTGCCGGTTAGCTGCTCTCACATAAGGGTCGGTTTTCTACTTCCGGTTTATACAGAAACCAATCGCTACACACAAATCAACCTACTTGAAATCGTTAGCATAAAAAATCTTAATGCATAAAAAGGATTATGAAATTATAAATTATAATTTCAAAGTTTGATTTCATAATTTTGACGTTATGAAATTAAACGTTTCTGTTTCTTGCAACTTTTTTATGGCATTTTGAAAATGATATAATACGGCGTAGCAAATAGTAAACTGGTACCATGTTCTTATAAATTAAAAATAACTTAATTTTTTCAACAAATATTTAAAGATTAAATAGTCTTTACTGAAATACACGCATCAATTTATTATTTTTTTGTATAATTATTCTTCACACCCTTTTATCACTGCATTTTAAAATTATATAATACACTATTCATAAAATATAAATTGAATAATAATCATGGAATAATGGTGATGATACAAGGCATTCAATAACAAAGCGACAATCTCTCAATATATCTTATCAACATTTATTCTATAAGTGTTTCTTCTTTTATCCTGACAGCCAGGCAATCTTATCTCCTATTTTGTTGGTCTAACGCGAGGTTAAACAATGCATCAATAAATTGCCAAGTTAAAATCAGGTGATTTGGAGTAGAAACACTGATCAGATGTACAATATGATGTCACTGCTTCACACATTTGACATCATCATCATAATGGTCATCATAATCATCATCACTGTCCATTGATCAATATTGAATTAGTCCAAATGTTATGAGAGAGAAACAGAATAAGCAATAGGATAGATTCTACATCATGCAATAAACAAGATTACACAATAAGAACTGTACCAGCAAGATCTTGCAATAAGAACAAATCAATTTTACACAATTTAAAAATTGCATTTTAAAGCATATCCCAGTTAAATATCTACTTTATAAGACTGAAATATTCAAACTTAGAAATATAACTCTAGAAAGATTCACCTAGAAAGTTCTTCTTATAAATCTTTTTAAAAATGTAAAAAATATCAACAATGTTCCAAAATCATAATTTAACTTGCACTATTAAGTATGCACATGTACAATCCCTGTTTAAAAATCCTATCAGTTATCATTACAATCTGTTTTTAATGATTACAAAAAAAACAAAGAAAAGTTGAATATAATATAAACAAAATAATTCTTTCAAATATTTTCACTAATTTTTAACATAATACCTCAATAAAATTATATATCTTCACAAATGCAAATTAATTAGTTTAGAATCATTACTAGGCTCCATATATACTTCTATATGACAGGTGAATAACAAATCAAGCCACATAACAGGATATAATATCTACACATTGATTGAACTCTGACAGCTGAAGTTTAATTACAAATATTTAGAAAAACATTCAATTTGCACTAGATAATAACAGTGATATTTAATGTTTTTTCTTCTTTTCTGAGAATCTGATCTGAAAAAGATCTGAGAATCTGTCAATAACTAAATTAAATTATAAATAATTTTAACTAAATCGGGATTAATTTAATAATTAAAAGCTAGAGTATTTAACTACAAACGAGTTAATTACAAACTTGGATAAAAATTATAATTTCAAAACATATAATAAAAGTATTTTTCGCAAAAAAATAAACTAATTTATGGTGTAAACTTACTGTGTGTAGCGATCCACTCGCTGTAGTCCACTCCATATGGAATGATGACTAGAGACAGAAAGTCTACATCAAGAAACCTTTCTTGTACAAAGTCATCGTCCAAGTACAACTTTACTTCGTCCTGATTGGTT
This sequence comes from Oconnorella tubifera, assembly GCA_034700105.1. Lineage (NCBI taxonomy): Eukaryota > Metazoa > Annelida > Clitellata > Enchytraeida > Enchytraeidae > Oconnorella > Oconnorella tubifera. The sequence continues at coordinate 8,003 of JAQIXG010000906.1, read as the reverse complement.
GGGGTAGTTGCGGGCTCTTTGTCTTTCTTTTTTGTTTTGCTGAAAAAATTAAATAATAAAAGTTTAACGTCTGAATTACCGTATTATATGATGTCAAAGACGTAGCTGTCAATTTAAGCGTCTTACTAAAGGGAGCAGCTAGGTAGGGAAAATAGTGAGCTATCCGGGATTCGAACCTGGAACTAACGATTTTGAATCCAGCGCTCTAAACCACTTCACTTATGAGACTTAACAAGACAGTTTAATTATAACAAAAATAATTTTACAAAATTATCATCAAATTATCACAAGACATATATCATCATCATCATTATAACATCATCTTAATCCAAAAAAGTCAAAAATGATGTCATTTTCAACTGGATATATATGATAAGAAAAGTTCACTAGTACAGTAGGACATTCAAATCATTAAAAATAAATATTAATAATATTTATTAAATCGTTGCAAATTAAATATTAATTAGTAAAATTCAGAAAACCGGTTTTCTAAACTCAAGGTCTCACAGAATTGCTAAAATTTCTGTTGTGACAATGCACCAGTCATAAGACTTTGATGATAGTGAGGTGTTACAGATGAAATTTGAGTGAGAAAAAAGTCATAAAACATTTGGTGACATCTCTTATTCATACAAATCATTCACTATCTTTAATTCAGTATCACAATAACTCGTCTGCAGACTTTTGGTCTGTGATACTATGTCTACCGATATTTGGTCTACCAATAGTTGGTCTACTACAACACTATGATTAGGGTTAGTGTTAGGTTTTGGGTTAGGGATAAGGTTAGATATAAGATTAAGACTATGGTTAAGATTAGGGCTAGATAAATGTTGATAGACCAAATATTGCTACACGCAGTGTCATAGAAGCTACTGCAATGACTCAAATGACTTATACCATCTACAGATATCTACAATGATGTCTAACATCAACTAATCCCATAATCAATCCCATCAATCACTAGCCATTTTATAATCATCACCTAAACTGACCAATCTTAAACCTGCTTTAAATCACTCATCACTGACTCACTCAACGAGTCCCCCCATCATTCAAACCAGTCATCGACCTTACACATGGACTTGACCCATGACCTTCGACCCCTTCCTCCCTCCCTTACTCCCACCCACCCACCCGCCACCCCCCCCCCAAGCATTCCTTCTAAAGAATTCAGCAGAAGATCGCGTTCAATGCTCGGCTAACAATCAATACAATCTTTCAATAAAAACTCAGCTGCAACAGCCAGCCAGAGTCTTCAGCAAAGTATTCTACTTTAACCAGCCCAACCCATTTATTAGAATTGATTAACTTAAACTACCTTAAACACAACTAATTAACTAATACAACCATTACCCCATCCTTAATTCTAACCCTAATCTTAACAGTTGAATAGCGCTTAAATATGTCTACTCAGTAATATTGATCTAGATTTACATTAGCTAAAGTGCTAAATGGGTGGAGTTAGTTAGAAAAGAAGCCTTGCTCTACAGAGAATCTAACAGCTATAGGATCCATTCATTAAAGAATATGCTCTGACTTGCATCCAACATTCAGTGACTGGCTGAATTCTATTTCCTGTTAGATATTTATTGATCCAACGTGATCCTACCAGAATCTATTTCACTCAAAGATATCCTATTAATGAAATGTCATTTTAAATCGTTTATCATTTATAAGCACTGTTAGTGCCATGTAGAATTATTGCACTATTTTGTAATGAGAATTAAACTTTCATAAGAAATATTTACTATAAGATGAACACATTGTGAAATATAATATTAAATAGAAAAAAGCTATCGGTTTGTATATTAGTATAATATTAGTAGAAGAGATTATTTAGTGACAGATTGTCAACTATTTACAAGCAGAAGCAAAGCGATTACTAAACTCAACTTTAGGCTGTGCACTGGATAATTTTACCATACGAATGAAGTACATATGTACAACTTTAAATTTTTATTTCCAAACCAAACTAACGATAACTACTTTTCTCATTTAATGCATGCATTTAATGTAAATGTTCAGCAATTAAACATTATATATACATTGATTATTACTGGATAATTAATAATCTTTACTATAGAAGCTGAAACTGAGTGCAAAACTGTGCAGTATGGCTCACAAATCACACTTAACATATATATAACTAGGGTTACGTTTAGGGTTAGCTAGGGTTACTGAAAGTGATTGTCAAGGCTTCTTAGAAAAGTAGTTAGAGCTCCGGACTCGCACGTAAGAGGTCTAAATTTGTATCTTGAATAGTTCAATATTTCTTTAACCCGCTGCGTCCTTTAGTAAAACGCTTAAATTGAGAGCTACGTCTGAGACATTACTCATATAATACGGTTATCAATGAAGTTAAACTTAATCTTATCTATTACATATTAGTAAACCACAGATCTTTTTTACTAAACAACTAACAAGCAAAATCTAAAAAAATAAAAATGCTTACCCCATAAACCAATCCATACTGTGTTTGTCTAAAAGCCTTTAAATGTAATAAATAGAAGTTTTCAAAAATATAATTATATACAATATACAAAGTTATTATGAATAAACTCTCACTTTAGTCTCTAATGCAGTCTACTTAAAGTAATGCCTGAAAGAATTAATAACAATTTATTATATTCGTAAATGCTACTTTTATAAGTAATATAACTATTTAACCCACATTTTATACACACAAACAAAATTAAAATGTAAAAAATGTCACTAAATTAAACTAGTAAGTAACTCGTTAACATCATGATCTAAATGTAGACAGTTTTAAACAGAAATTGTTTAAATTTTTGAACGGAATGCATACTGCCATCTTCTAATTGATTTCGTGCAAGGTAATCCAAATATAGCACACCCGGATTATTAATTAGGCTTAGACCTAACCAATAAATGTTAAGATCTTTTTATATAAGCTAAATATAACTGGTAAAAGCTATATTATGTAAATATAACTGTGTTATATTTACATAACCCTGCACAAAATCAACTAGAGAATGGCGATATGAAAAATTAAAAAAAATTAAATGTCTACTTTGGTTTCGTACCTCACAAAATAAAATGACTTAGTGCTCAATTACATTAGTAACACAAAATTTCATAGTGGTGCTAAAAAACCAAAAATGAAGGCTAAACAAATGCACTCTAGATCCAAATCAACTTATTAAGTCATTATTTCTCCTAAATCATAACCCTAATTGTTAGGAAGTAACTTATTTCTCCGACAATGTCAATATAAGTTTCCGTCAAATTTTATCAAATATTTTCAACACATTATTTCATGTATTATTTTACGTCACAATTCTGTGCGATCGTTGCCTAAAATTATATTTCGCCTAATTTCTATTCTTTTAATATAAATTATTTATTTATTTTTAATTAAATTTTTTTTAAAGCGATCGACTGCTGAGCTAAGTTCTCTGATCAGTATTTGTAGATACTACATTGTCGCGATACAGAAAATATTTTAAACAATAAAGGTAATTGTAAACTACACATTTAATAAGATCGAGGAGATCATGATTTTGTAGTTAAAGAGCCTTTAATAAATATTATTATATGCTGAGTATTGCATGCCACTGTCAGTGCATGGTCTAATACTTTTAAAATCTTTTAAGACTTGTTCTTAAGAGAATCGCTGTCCAGCGAAAACTTTTTCTGAATTTTTTACTTTGCTTCAATTCGCTTAAAACAAATCATAAGCTTTATACAATAGGTTTACAATAAGGAATTAATGACATTGATATCATAGTTTCAGATTCAATTATTTGATCATTCCTTATTTTGAAAGAAGGAAATAAAATAATATTCATCTGGATAACCAAGAGCCTGGCGTGGTAGAACAGCGCGTAGCGTATTAACTCTTACAACTTGTTTCAGTGGCGTAGGCAAGGGGAAGGTTGTGGGGAGATAAAACCCCCAATTGGAAATCAGTAAGTTTTTGTCATGTTAAAGATGTGAGTTTAACGATGAAGCGCCCCCTTTCTATGTGAAAATGTAATGCAATTGTTTGCGTTGACTGCATGTATTTAGATACCAAATACATGCAATTGGAGACCATTATTAAGTGAAAACTAAAAAAAGTAGGGTGGGGGAGTGGTCGCCCTACCGGTCATCAATTGAAATTTTGGGGACCCCCCCCCTCCTCTTAGTCAATTCCTGGCTACGCCACTGACTAGTTTAGACGTTTTACCTCTATAGACTCACACTTTTTACACTCCGTAAGTTTGTGTGTACCTTCAATAGGGGGAGGAGGGAGGTTAAAACTTCCACAACCCCACCTTGTTTCCCGTATCCGAAACTTTAAGTAGACCTATAATGTGTATATAAAGTCCTGTGAGGAAAGACAAAGTTGTGTTCGTATTATTTATAATATCATTTATAGAAAATATATATAGTGTCAAGCCATGGAAAGTTGGTAGGGCTAAAACTCCCCCACCCCATTTACCCACTCCCCCCCCCCCCTCTATGGGATTAAATCATGGCTCTTGACAGAATACATATAGACCTATGCTCGCAAAAGTCTAATTTATAAAACATATAGGCCTACAATACTAATTTTATGGATTTTGTGAAAATTAAAGTAAGCTCTAAAATGTAAGGCTTATAGTATATATAGAAAATATCACTTTTAAGTCTCTCGACAAGTGATCAAATCCAATGCGCACCTTTTGTTGTACTAATATAACAAATTGTTACTGACTGAACGTTTCTCGGTGTGCATATTACTACATAATCTTCAACGCAGAATCACTTTCATGTCAATGTATAACGTGTCCAGACACATTTCATGCTAAACGCTGTGCTTAGCTCTGTACTAATACTGCGGTCTAATCAGAATTATAACGAACAGTATCATAACAAACACAGATAGGTATTATAATTTTTAAAATAAATCACAATAGCTCATGAAATTAGGAAACGTTTTATTTTATCTAGCTCAGAATAATGTAACATGGGGCTTACTGTAATGTAACATAAGCTATAGCGAATACTTTAATATAATATCTAATATTAGTAATTTAACAAGGCAGTATCTATAGGCTTATATATAAATAGGTTATGATTTAGCCTACAGTAGGACTATAGCGTGAACGAGAATTAATTATATTTATGCTTAAATATTTGCAAACTTGCGTTATCTCCATTAAAGTATAATTAAGGTACGGCGATATATTATAAGGTTCAGTGGCTCAGCCTGGGAACTCTAGGCATACAGGCTCTGAATTTATCTTGAACCTACCGTACCATAACTAACTTCCCCCTACCCTAACTTCATGCTCCCGAGCAGTTTTCATAGTGCCAATTTTTTGTTTGAACATCAAAAAAAAATTGAAAAAATTATTCATTTTATTCTAGCAGTCGCAACTGGTGCATTCATTCCGAGTAATTCGAAAGATGGCTGTAAAGTAGTTTAATGAACTTCTGTAGGCTATAGGCTGATTTCTTTACTCAGATACTATTGTTGTTTCTAGATGGCGGCTCTGTTATCTGATGATACTTCATCAATAGTTTATAACTTCCCTTCTCCTGAGGAACAACTTGCCATTGTGCAAACATTGGAAGAAAACGACGAAGAAGAAGGAACACATGTTTACTGTTTATCTAAAGCTTGGTATAAAAAATGGCAAACATTTGTCGCATGGACGCCATCTCTCGAATCAAATGGAATTTCTCAGGATAAAATCCAATTAAAAAGCAATAAAGGATCAGAATTAAACGCAAATCTTTCAAAATCACCAAGCTTCATTAAATCCATGCAACAGATAAGGAATAAGCAAGAAAATCACAAGCAAGTACTGCCATCTAGCGAATGTTTAGAAACTAATCCAGGTCCAATTGATATGGATTTAACTGATGAAGACAATAACATGTACGTCGATGAAAAAATCTGGAAATATTTAGTGAAGTGGTACGGAGTCATTGACACGCATGAGCTTGATAGAAGAAACTGGGCAAGCGATGATAAAGATTTTGAAATCTGTATTCTAAGCCCATACTGTGGACTGATAGAAAATCCTGTTAAAACGTTCGATATATCGGAAGAAAATGGATTCATCGAAACGCAACTTAGACGAATATTCAGAGTGACAAAATCTCGTTCAACAAGGCTGTGGGTATGTGAAAAAGCGAGACACGCTAGGTTTCAACCTCTGCTGAATCGTAAACAAGAAATTGGGTTTCACGATTTTATCGATCACGGCAAGAATTACATTCTCGCATTGGAGGTTGCAAATCTTGACGCTACGTGGCCAACACATGTTCCAGGGGAACCAATCGGATCGCTTGACATATACGATGAATTGTCAGAAGGACCAATGAGGAGTTCCGAAAGTTGGGATAATGAACTGAAGGAAACGCTTGAGGTTATTTTTTCTGGAATTTCGAATGAATTAAATGAAACGGTTAGCGGTATAGTTACTACTACAAAGTGTATTACAGCGCTTAAAGAAGTCGATGTTGATAAAGCGAAACAAGACTTATGTTCTAAAGTGGACCAGTTAGCGGAAACTCAAACTCAACTAGAAAAACAAATGTCCAAGATTAAGGCGGAAGAGAAAAATCTTAAAACGGAAATTGATAAATTACAAACGGATAAAGCGGTATTTTCGGACGAACGTCAAAAGTTTGCCGAGGAGCTTGTACGCATGCACACGATACATAAAATGCAGGAGACAAGGGTCAAATTAAACGTTGGGGGTCACGTGTTCATGACGTCAACGCTCACCTTAACAATGGAGTCTGACTCCATGTTGGCGGCCATGTTTAGTGGAAGACACGCGTTAAAACAAGAAGATGACGGAAGTTATTTTATAGATCGAGACGGAACACATTTCCGGTATGTTCTAAACTACCTGAGGGATGGAACATTCAGGTCTGGAACACTGCCAGCTGCGGATGGATTTCTTAGCGAGTTGTTTACCGAAGCGGAATACTACCAGTTGAGTGGACTGATGAAGATTTTGAAAACTGCGATGTCAGGAGGGGAGGGAGAGAGACAGGATAGTTGTGAGGAGAGCGCAAGAGGGTCATTGAATGATGTGGCTAAGAGTTCGATGTTGAATAATGGTAAAATATTACCACCAAAGAGAGTTCAGAGAAAGATTATGAGTCAAATGAGATCTGAATCTTAATTATTTTACCTAATTTCATCTTTTACAGATTGATGTTTTGTGGTGTTTAAAGTATAATAATTTCTCTACAATCTTGTAATTATCGTTGTACATTTCTTATTAATTATAGTTCAATGAAATGTAATCCAAGTAATGTCAATATAATCCAACAATGTTAAAGCTGAATTTTGCACACCTTTTATTGTTATTCTCATTAGACTTAAATTTTTGTACACATTACCGATTGGCAACTAAAAATTACAGGCTTAACAATAAAATCTATCAACATTTTGTAAAAATTATATAAGTGCTAAACATCAATTATAACTGTGCATTGAATTGTGCATTTCTTAATATCACTTGAATATTTTCAAATTAAAATAAGTAAAGTTATGATCAAGCTAATCGGCAGGCTTTAAACTTCAAGACTTGATAGGCATGTTTCAATATATCCTCCGGCTATTTTGAACATTTCTGTATGTTATCTTCGCTGTTGGTCTGTAATCGATCATTCAATTTACTTTCAGGCAGTTAAAGACTCTAGTCTTATTTTTATAGCTCGTGTCATAAATAATTGAACACAGATATTTGTTCAAAATAATTTTAACGCGTAGGCCCGTATACTATAATGTAAAATATACATTAAGCATTTTAGTAACGAACCATGAATATTGTAGATAGAATATTAAAGTATCGTTAAAAAGAGACGTTAAAGTAGTAAGAACAATCAACTGCTGTAACAGTCTCCTACATACGAATTTATGAGTAATATTTTTCTTTAAATTTATTAAACATAAAATCACGCCACTAGTTAAATGATTCCAGGACAAAATGGCCACGGACAAAATGGACATGGCCATTTTGTCCTAGGACAAAATGGACACGGACAAA
>JAQIXG010000905.1:0-26227 GCA_034700105.1 Oconnorella tubifera | reverse complement strand
CTGTAATTTGCTTTATGTGACGTTCATAATGTAAGCTATAATTAGTCAAGTGTGACAGTCAATTTTAAGATATTTTATATAAAGTTTTATGAATTGATAGAGAAGAAACAAATATGGCGGTATTCAGTTTCAAATACATGAATTTATCTTTACTTTCAACAACTGCGATTGCAAGCAAACTCACATCAGATGCTTCTTTTATTAGTTATACAACCAAGATATTTTATCAAATTCTACAACACGACAAGTTAACACTTCAGCAAGTAATCTTTCGTTGAGTGATCATCCGCAGGACGTCGTGTGGTATAAATATTATTACGGGATAATTTTTCTTATTGGAACAATTATTATTTTACTTGATGGTCCCATGCTCGCTATTTTATTGAGATACCGTGAGAATCGTCGCAATAGCACCAGTAAACTGATCATAAATCTAATCATTATAGATATATCGGCAGGCGTATCTCTCATAATTTCATATGCACCTCGAGCGCATCGATTTATATTTTCCAACGACAGGTTTGGACTCGTCTTGTGCGATTTATTTGATAAAACGATCCTACAATATTCATTTTCATTTGGAGTAATAATTCCACTAACGATCATAGCATTTGAGCGCTATGTTAAAATTGTTCATCCCGTGAATCACCGAAAGCATTATCGTCCTTGGATGATATACTTAATGATAGCCACACCGTGGATCGTTAGTTTCACTTCCGGGACCATTGCAGTAGATATAACAACTCGTGTAGTTGACGGATTTTCCATTTTTAAATAACAGTTATCCCACTGTTAGAATTATTTTTGGCTTATTTATGGCTGTATTTGTATACATTTTACCTGTTTTAACAATTAGCAATTGCTATATTCGTATTGCCTTGGTGATCAGAGAAAGATCTACTGTTTCTGTTCAGAGTACATCGGTGCAAGCTGGGAAAGAAATTAATTCAAACAAAAAAGAATTTAACGTTATAAAAACTGTGGCTTTAATCTCGTCAGTTTGTGTAATAACCTGGTTCCCAATCGTCTTTGTGCTCGTGCTTTTTACCCTTGAAAATGATTTAGAGTTTGATGGTCAGACATTTTCGTATGCAATTATGTTTGCTGGTGTATGTCCTATGCTTGATGCAATACTGTACGCATGGCAATATGATTCGGTCCGTAAATCTATTAAAATGATATACATCTCTAGCAAAGAATAATTTAATAAGCTCTTGCATAACGGAGACAACACAAGTTACAAGTTAAATTATCACATGCATTTAGCAGAGTCTCAGATATTTACAGTAATCAGAATATTACGGCCAGTCGTACAATAATAATAAAATAACAACTGACTTTATGAACATATATGTAACAAATAAGGGGTGACAACGAATTACTTGTGGGGCAACCAATGTGGTTATGCCTATGCTTGCGGTTCATGTGTAGATGTTTGGCAGTTGCAAGAGGTAATATAATGTGGCAAGAGGAAATATTATGAATGATTCGCTTGGCTTGCTGAGGTACTGTAAGGACTTGGACTTGTAGACTCATGCATAGAGAAATATCAAGTATTGGGTTCGTGTGATAAGGCGGACTGAGCAATATATACGATGGAATGATTGGTGATATAATAAGTTGTAATGGTATTGCAAAGAGTTAATGATCGAAGATACAAATTGAGCAGTTAGATATTTTCTTAGTTACGGTTACCCTTTATTGTTATAATAATATAGGAAAAATATTAACAAATTTTTGCTCTTATCATTTAGCAGTGTTATGAACATGTATTGAGAACCCCATATTAATGCAACATAAAGCTCATATACAGAGAACGAATTTCTCCGTGAATATCTTCATGGCGAAAACGTCCGGGAATATCTTAATAGACGTGTCTATTAAGGTATTCCCGGACATGTCTATGAAGATATTCTGGAAATGTTATTGAAGATACACAGGTAACTATATTTATGGATGTGTCCATCAATATTGTCATCATGGACACCTCCGGAGTATCTTCATGGGCATGTCCGGAATTAATTCATAGACACGTCCGTAATATTTTCATAAACACGTCAGTAATATCTTCAAATACAGTTTATGAATTTCTGCTGCATTATCTCTTCTTACCTCTTATTTACCAAACCGCACCCTAGTCTGTCGTTATTGGAGGTAACACGTCTCCTCTCTCTCCTCTTCTTACCGGTGTTCCTCAAGGTTCTGTTCTTGGTCCTTTGCTCTTTTGTTTCTACACTTCCAATCTTAGTAATAACTTTTCTAATTCTCGTGTCGCTTATCATCTCTATGCTGATGACACGCAGCTGTACATTTCTATGCTCTCCTCAACAACGCTCTAAAGTTATATCTAAATCTTATCTTTTTGCAATGATCTCATCACACCTACTGAGAGCTGTCGTAATCTTGGTGTTATCTTTGACAGTGATCTTTCTTTTAAATCTCACATTTCTAATTTCTGTCGTCTTTCTTTTTAACGTGTTATTCAACTTTGTCAAATTCATTCTTCTCCTGATAGAAATTCTGCTGTTATTCCTGATAACGTTCCTGTCTCTTCTAAACTTCAATATTGTCCTTCATTTCTTTACAATCTTCCTAACTCTGCTATTAAAGGCCTGCAGTTGGTCCAAAATTCCCTAGATAAAGTTATTTAGTCTAATGTTTAAAAGTCCCAGCATATCTCTCCTATTCTGAATCGCATTGGCTTCCATACAGATAGCGTATTCTTTTTAAATTGCTTCATTTACTTTTGAAACTTTACATCATCAACTTTCTTATCTCACCGAAATCATCAAACCACATATGTTCCTTCTCGCACTCGTCGTTCTTCATATCTCTTCAAACTTTCTCTTCCTTTAATAAAATCTTCTCAAGGTCAACGATTTTTTTCATTTGCTGCTCCTACTGCCTTTTTATGGAATAGTTTAACAGTTACACTTCTTTTCATAGTTTACGTTCCTCTAGTTCTTTTTATTTCTTTCATTTTTATCTTATACCTTATCTTTCCACCTTAGATTTACTATTTTATGGACAGATCTCTGGCTATATGGTTCCTCATTGCTTGGGTGGAGCATGTGTGGTCTTTCCTGATACTGAGGGATGTCTGTGGCATCGTCCCTTGAACGGTTGAGCAGACGTTAAACTTAAATTTATTGATTGATTACTGATATCTTCATAGACATTTTCTGAATATCTTTATAGACACAGCTTAGCTATCAATCTCTATGGGCTAGAGCCTCTCAATTTTCACGCTGGATTAAGCTAACGAAAATTTAGCTGTATATAATATTGATATCCCCCATCGGTCATATTTTGATGTTACCTATCAGTTGATGATTGATATTCTCAATCAATCAATACTTTGTAAGCATTGATGTTTCCTCTCAGTTAAGATTTTTTCTCAAATTACGAGTATCTGGTCTCTGAATACATGTTTCTAAATCAAAAATTGCACTACTTCATCATAAAAGGGGTGAGTCACAAATAAATTCACATCTTTAAGATGACAAAAAATGGAATCAATGCTAACCATATTCTTACTTTACAACGTTTACAACTTTTGACTCCCTTAAATTAGGAATCTATCGAGCATTGAGACCCCTTGGAGACAAGAGGACCTTACTGACCGCCAAATCCGCCTCTGGTAATGGGAAAGCAAACACGAGCTTATAAGAGTCCTTATGGCTCTTATAAGCACGATGAAATATTCAATGGAAATCATATTAAATGCAGTGATACAACACACAGTCATCATGAAATATAAATACTTCATTAAATAAGAAATGATAGTCTAGTTGGCAATATAATAAATGTTACAAATACAATTAAATCTAATTAAAATACACTTTACATTTTGAAAAGCTATAAGTAAGAGTATTTCTTATAATCTATTTCTTAAAATAAAAAGATTTTAAAATTAAATTTTTTAGTAGAAATATGGATGTTATTCATCATTAATAAGTAAAGACTAAATATGATGTAAGATTTTTTTTATAAAATCTCATATTTAAATACGAGATTTTTTTATAAAATCAAAGTCGTTATAAATAATGATTAATAATGACTAAGATAATGATAGAGATTTCTTAAGGGAAGTAATTAATAATTAAATAACATAATAATAATGCTTATAATATGCATTATAGTCATGCCTCACAAGCGTAAACACATATTTTGTTATAAGGGAATATAGAGCAGAGTAGTAGTCGTTTTTGTACATTTATAGAATGTCAATTTACAAAACAAATTTATGTAAATTTATGTAACTTTATCAAATAATACTGCTATGTTACTGCTTCTATAAACAGTGATAATTTATAAGCGATAACTGAATTATTTTGTCTCACTTTTAGATTTTGGTACATTTTGTCTTGGTACATTTTGTCTTGGTACATTTTGTCAGGTACATTTTGTCCATGGTACATTTTGTCCCTGATATATTTTGTCCTGGTACATTTTGTACCGGTACATTTTGTCTTGGTACATTTTGTCTTGGTACATTTTGTCTGGTACATTTTGTCCATGGTACATTTTGTACCGGTACATTTTGTCTTGGTACATTTTGTCTGGTACATTTTGTCCATGGTACATTTTGTCCCTGATACATTTTGTCCTGGTACATTTTGTACCGGTACATTTTGTCTTGGTACATTTTGTCTTGGTACATTTTGTCTGGCACATTTTGTCCATGGTGCATTTTTCCCTGATACATTTTGTCCTGGTACATTTTGTACCGGTACATTTTGTCTTGGTACATTTTGTCTGGTACATTTTGTCCGTGGTACATTTTGTCCATGGTACATTTTGTCCATGGTACATTTTGTCCCTGCTACATTTTGTCCTGGTACATTTTGTACCGGTACATTTTGTCTTGGTACATGTTATCTGGTACATTTTGTCCGTGGTACATTTTGTCTGGTACATTTTGTCTGGTACATTTTATCTGGTACATTTTGTATGGACACCATTTTTAAAGCAGCAAGCATTTACAAGTTAACTCACATAAAATAATGTTGAAAGCGATTAACAAATGAAGCGAATATTTTTAGTAGGGCACTTGGAAATTACATTTTAAAGCGATATCATTTAAGGCAAGTTTTAAACTGGTGGTTGAGTAATTTTTGCTCTATCGTCTTATTTTATACAGATGAAATTGTTGTATACCTTTTCAAAATATTTGATTAAATAATTGCTAATTATTTTAAATTACCTTAATTAAAAATACGAATTTTATTTAAATTTGTATAAAAATATTTACTTCTTATAATCAATTTTTAATGTTCAACATTTTTATTAAAAATTTAAAGTTATGCTTTATCTTAAAATTAAATATTTTAATAAAATGAATACAAAGAGGAGGGGCATCTTTAAAAATGAAACCATAACCTATGAAGAGCCCTGCGCTTCAATTTAACATCACAAATTTAAATTATAAAAGTAGAAAATACTGGATTAAAATCAATCTGGGTTCAGTTTACTTGTCAAAAATGTATTTAATCCCAAAAGAAAATCGATAGTTCGTATAGGTAAAATAATATTTCTATTCTATATCAAAAGCACTCTTACAGTTATTGTCATTGTACTTTTGTGTAAATATTTATCGTTTACTTTGCAAATGTCCACAGTTGTCAGTTTCTGAAAGACTAGAGTCTATTTAGGCGTGGCTTTAATTAATTAAGTAATCAATTATTTATGAATAATTTATTTGAAATAATAGTTGAGGACTTGATTATAATTATGAATAGTTTTATTAAATTTGATTCAATTTTACTTGAGCGAAGATTTTACTGACACAAAAATCTTTGCTCAATCAATTCCTAGCCCTTGTGAAATTAAACATTTGAAAAGGAAGAGATGGCCCAGTGGTAACACGTCCGCCGTCTGAGCCACTGATACGAGTTCAATTTTTGGTAATGATAAGTTCCTTGGTTGACTCTGCAGACCATTACTTCTACAACGTCATCCGCAATGAGTAAAATGTACCAGTTTTGAATAAAGTCCCAGTAACTGTAATATTCAGGATTGTTTGCATATACTAACTTACTTCTATTTATTTTTGGTAGTGTAGTGAACAGTCACAAGTGATATTTGTTAAGAATCTGTTTTAGCATTGAACTATGACAATATATAATGGCTGAGTAGATATTATCTTTAGATGATAAGAAGAATTTGTTAAGCATTACCATGACTCTTTTACCGAGCAATCCATGCGAAAGTATGTAAAATATTTCAAGTAATTGTTTGATATATTGTAATAACACCTGTACACTTTTCTGACAAGATAACAGCAGGTATGTATTCAGTAAATGACATTTGCATCTTGATTAAAACTAATATAACGCAAACAGAGTACGCGGAGCTTGTCAAAAGTTGACGACAATGAGCATTATTTGCTTAACTCAGCGGTTCCCAACCTTTCTCATGCTGTCACCCCTTGAAGACATTTACCAGCTTATGGCGATCTCAACGATACAATTAATTGGGTTGCTCTTCTTTCACTGCATTTTTGCAGCAAACTATTATATATTTGACTTCTAAAATATCTGATAATTTATAATCACCATGTTTTTTTAGTTCTAAATTTTATATAATTGAATGATAATAATTTATCTAAAAGATCAATGCATGTATTTCGGTCATATCATAAAATTAGAATACCGATTTTACTACCGGTATTCAAATAAATTATTAAAAATCACAACTCATTAATTATAAAAATATTCAATACAAATTTATTTATTGTACTTTTTATAATATTTGTCTCCTTTAGTGTGGCCTTTTAAAAGAAACAAAGAGCATCCGTTTGTTGTTAAAATTATACCATCAGGAGAAAAGAGCCTTTAATTATAAAAAGGATTAAGCTACTATTGCCTAAATTGCCTAAATTAATACTAAAATGCGTACTATACAAAATTATTTTTGTTTTTAAACAGTGTTTTTTTCAGCCCAAAAAACAATATCAATATATTAGTTTAATTCAAATACCAAAATACCGGTATTAAATCCATGAATACCGGTATATAATACCGGACAAAATTAACCAGTATCCCGGTATCCCGGTTTTCTGGTTCTCGGTATTGGATTCCCAACACGTGCATAATTAATTTTACTTAAAGCTGAAACCATTGTTTTGCTAGCAAGAGGATATGATTTCATTTTATGTGACTAAGTATGTAATTTCGTAAAAAATAATTAAAGTTGCAAGAATTGAAATGACTAAAATTATTAAATTATATATGTAGCTGACATCTATCAAATAAACATAGTATTGTACGTCGCTACACTGAAGTCAGAGAAGTAGTAGTATGCTTAAATGATAGTAAGAAACTAGCGTAGCCTAATCAGGGTAGAAATTTGCAAATTAGAAATTTTGCAAATTCTACAAAAGCGCTTTTTATTCAAATAATTAATTCCCAGGATGTTTCAGGCGACCCCTGGCAAATTGTCAGGCGACTCTAGTTGGTATCGCGACCCACAGTTTGGGAACCGCTGGCTAACTAGTTATCATCAATCCATGTAGTGCGGTATACAGATATATTCGGAAAAATTACTTCATTGTGGAAATTACTTGTAAATTTTAAGAACAATATTTTGCAATGGTTTTAAACAAATATTATAAGTACATCGATGTGTTTGGTAATGCTAATTTATCGATGATATTCTTTGAGCTGAATATGTCGAGTATAATTAACATGAGCCAGTTTTTTGTCTCAGGGATGGTATACTTACAATAATTAACAAATTTACAAACTACAAACAAAAAAGGAAATTAATAACAATAATTGTCTACAAATAAAGGCTATATTAAATATGTTATTTTCCATAATTTACATTATGTAATGTAATTATGTAATGTAATGTAATGTGCAGTTATATAATTACAGCAGTAAGACAGTCAATTTTATAATGGTATTATACTAAGATATTTTACATAAAGTTTCACGAATTGATACAGAAGAGAGTCAGATTCAAACATTCCAGTGTAAACGTATGAATTTATCTTCACTTTTGTGTCTATGGCTAAAGACATGTCAGATGCTGCTTTTGTTAATTATACATACCTTGATATTTTGTCAAATTCTGCAAGACAAGTTAACTAACGAAATATTTCAGTAACTAATATTTCGTTGCATGGTCATCCAAATAACGTCTTGTGGTACAAATATTATTACTATATACTTTTTCTCATTGGCACAATTGTTGTATTGCTGAATGGTCTCATGCTGGATGTTCTACTGAGGAGATACCGTGAGAATCGTCGCAATAGCACCAGCAAACTGATCATAAACTGGTATGGATATATTGGGAGGCGTAGCTCTCATTATTTCATTCGTTCCTCAATTGCATAGTTTTAAATTTTCAGACGACATCTTTGGACTCGTCCTATGCGAATTGTTTGATAAAGTCACCCTCCTAAATTCAGCTTCAATCGCAGTTCCAATTCAGCTGATGATCATAGCACTGGAGCGCTATTTTAAAATTGTTCATCCTGTGAAGCATAGAAAGTATTATCGTCCTTGGATGTTATACTATATGATAACTGTACCGTGGATAGTTGTTTTCACTGCCGGGATAACTATAGTACTTGTAACAACTACAGATGGAATTTGTAATCAATTTTCATCTAGCCGTGGTACTAGAATTCTTTATGGCTTAATGATAATTGTAGTTGCATACATTTTACCTGTGTCAACAATAATAAATTGCTATATTCCTATAGCATTAGTGATTCGAGGCAGATCTACTGTTTCTGTTCAGAGTATATCGGCGCAAACTGAGAAAGAAATTACTTCAAACAAAAAAGAATTGAACGCTGTAAAGACATTAGCTTTAGTCTCCGCAGTTTGTGTAGTAACTTGGTTGCCAATCATCCTTGTGTGTTTACTTTTCACCGTTGGATATGATATGGAGTTGGATGGTCAGACTTATTCGTTTGCAACTATGACCGCTGCTGTAAGTCCTATGCTTGATCCAATACTGTACGCTTGGCAATATGATTCTGTCCGTAAATCCATCAAAATGATATTCAACAAATAATAACCAAAAGCTCTAACGGAGCTTACCTAAGACTAGTTACAAATTATCTTATTTAGCAAGGGCTGAGAAATGTAGAGATATCAGAATATTACTGAAGGTAGTATAATACCACTCAATAGTTCAAAACAGACGACCGTGCACTCAGATATATTTAATTAAAATATGTTACCTTGACTTAAAATGTTGTCAGTAATTTATTTATGTAGAAATTGTGTATAGATGTGAATCTTGACAAGATTCATGGGGCTTTAAAATCTAACAGTATTCAGTGGTAGAAGTGGTAGCAGTATATGTAACCTGGTAATCTATGGTTGCAGAATGTGTATCGTCTTAATTAATGGTAGCAATATGTGTAACCTCTTGATAGGCCTATGTGTTACCTCTTAGTTTATTTTTGTAAACTTTGTTGTATTTTTCTTGATTATTTAAGTAGATATATATAACTTGATAGCTTTTACTAAACGCAAGAAACAAATG
This sequence comes from Oconnorella tubifera, assembly GCA_034700105.1. Classification (NCBI taxonomy): domain Eukaryota; kingdom Metazoa; phylum Annelida; class Clitellata; order Enchytraeida; family Enchytraeidae; genus Oconnorella; species Oconnorella tubifera. The sequence goes on along the minus strand of JAQIXG010000905.1, from coordinate 16,717 downwards.
TTTTAGTTTTTTAATTTTTTCTTCATTGAAACACGGAAACTTGTTATTTCATGAATTTAATAATGACTTAAAAATTAGTAAATATTTTACAAATAATTTAAATTTTCTGCGAATTAGTGACACTCTTCAAATACAATTTATCTTTTTATAAATTATTTAATATTTGCAGTTAAACTATCATCTTTCACATAATATATGCATTGAAATTATTATTCAATCTGTAAATCTGTTTAATGGCTTTAATAACCGGATTACGGTTTAGTAATATCAAGGCATAGTAGGGTTACCAGGTGTCCGGTATTATACCGGACTGTCCGGTATTTGAGACAAATGTCCGGTATAAAACTAGACAAAATATCATGTGTAATCATGTGTAATCATGTGTAGGCCTTCTGGGAGGCCCAAATATGAGTGATCAGCTAAAAAAAGAAAAAATAGTGATGTGGCAACCTTACACGATCAGTTTAATTTGCAAAATTAGTAGTTTGATAATACAAATGAGATCTGATCAGTAATTACACAGGAAACTTCTGATTTTTAATATTCGTTATTAATAATAATAATTTTCATTAATATATTAATTAAAAATATATTTTTTACTCAAAAACTAATTTAAGATAAATAATTAATTGCACACGTTTTTGTACATTTAACATTTATCAATTTTAAATTGTTGCTACCGGGTTTTGAGTTAATTCCTGATAATTTCAGTAGGCCTAATTCAAAGTGACGCTGAAAGTTCCTTATGACTTTTAAATATTTGAATGTTTTACCTATAAATTATTTATACATACATTTAAAAAAATGCATGTATTAAAAAACGTATTTTAAAAATTAAATATCTATGTACATTTTAATCCCTATGATTGCTGTTGGGAAGATATTTGGCAATCGTTAATCATGAATGAAGCAATGTCGAAATTTTTATAATCTTTATAATATTGAGCTTGATTAGATTGAGAATTGAACATTTTTATAGAAACTTCATAACTTTAAAACACATTGGGATAGCAGGGTGAGACATGACAGTTAGATGTCAAATATTATCATCGCTTGTTAACGATGACAAAAATTTGAGAATTCTATTAATTAATTAAAAATTAATTAAGAATTATATTAATTTTACGTTTAGTTATAACATATTCTAGATGTATAATAGGTGCTTAACTATTGAGAAAACAATTGAGGTTATGTAGGCCTATTTCGTGCAATTTTGGGATGACATGTAGAATAAATATAATAATTTGCATTAAGAATACCATCTGATTACATTTGCTGTTTACTAATAATTAAATTATTTCTTTTATATAATAATCTCTCAATAGCAGAACAAGTTTTTGAATTTAAAAACTAGTTTGGACTAGTTTAAACTCCTAAACTGCCATTTTAAAAGTGGCGACAAAAGAAAGGAAGGGGTCCTTCCAAAAAGTATGTAATGACCCTTCTAAAGTTATCACTCCTTTTTAGTCTCTACATTCAAATTTTTCATAAAATCGTTACTGGATTGAGGGGGGGGGGGGCGGGTGGAGTTACATTAAACTAACATTTTTAACACTGCAATAATTACATTTTTACCTGCAATGTTAGAACACCACAACCCCCCCCCCCTCATGGCTGCGCATTGCGCAACTAAATTTAAATTGATATTTTGGGATGTTCGATTATCTTTAATGGTGTCCGGTATTTCCGAAACAACGATCTGGCAACCCTAAGCCTGGCTAGTCTATCGATTAACATTTCTTGCTTAGTGTGATATATCGTAATTTTGTGATAGAATGTCAACTGTTATGCGAGGTGTTAATTATGTTTAGACTGGACGAACTTGCTAATGTATCGTGTCGGGATATAACTGGTAATAATATCTGATATTGAGGATACCAAATTATGTGGAACGTTGAACTGACGTGGTTGGGTCATGGAAAGTGGGGATCGGTTTGAATAGGATGATGATGATATATTATTGTAGTTTGCGCGTTTACAACGTGTGGTCTGATTATTACATAATTCCTCCAGTAGACTGAAGCGACGGACGATATTAGATAAGGCAGACGTAGTCTAATCAATGTAGTCTAATCAATGTAGACCAGGAAAGTAAAGAGTTATTAGACAGTGAGAAGTTTCAATGCTACAAAAAGAAATGTACAGCTGAGTACCATTAGTATATAAATTATAAGAGACACGTGAATTAGAGACCAGCACTGCGTTTTCAGGCCACACCATGATGACCCAACTTGTCAACTAATTCGCCACATTTTAATTACATATTATTAATTGTAGTGCAACACCAATGTAGCCCCGAGTCGAAGGCCCATAGCAACTCTAAGCGACATGTCATGCAGATTTAGGCCGAGTGATGCAGAGGGCCGTGCATTTAGCCAAACACTAGAGTGTCAAGTTTTTGCTTTTTGATATAGTGTTTTTGTAGAGTAAAACGCAAGACCGTATATAAATTAACAGGTATACCGCTCTAATAAAAAAATAAGAACATATTATCGCAAACCATCTAATAATGTTTAAAGAAACAAAAAATAAACTTTATCTAGTAAGAAGTGTTGTGTGTAAGAAGTGTTGAAGCACACAACACTTCTAGTGAGAAGTGTTGTGTGTATGTAAGATACATATAACACTTAACAGAAATGAACTAGGTGAATTAGTTATTACTAGCAATTCTTAAAAGTATAAACGATTTGAGTTTAGTTTCAATATTTTGATAATAACTCAATAATTTTCTATGGCACTTATTACTACAGTGCAGATTGTCTTTATCATAAAACGCTGACAATAGCGACAATTAACTATGTATATTAGACGTTTTGAAATGAAGCCTCTAGGTCCTTCCTCGATTCTATCATCTAGTTCAAGTCCCTTAGATAAATCACGCTGCCGCTCTTTTACGACAGCTATACCATGAAATATTACGACACCATTCAAATATGTCTTTACGCAAAATCTGCACATATTCAAAATAACAACTCAGAGGGAGAGCAGCTTATTTGTTCAGCCTCTAAGTTTACACCCCCCCCCCCCCCCCCCCATCTTCTCTAGTTGTTGTCACAAAATTGAATGCTGACAACAGTTATGGTTTATCCTTTTTACAATGTATATGTACGATCTTGATAACGCGTCGCAGTTAGCGTTTAGTATAATATTATATTTTTGCAATGCAAAGCTTCGTCTGATTAATTTTAATTTTTAATTGTTAGAGTTGCGTTGACTAAATATTGCAGTGGCTTGTAATCCGATTACAGTTTAATATTTTGCTCAGATATAAGTGAGTCGAATTTCTGCAGAGTAAAAATGATGACAAATGTACAAACAACCAAACATACGCAAAGACAAAAATGTACAAAAAATACTGCTAATATTTCTACTAATATTAATTACTAAGGTAATATTATAATACTAAGTAATATTTGTAGAATCTTAATCACTTTCAAAACTTCTTCAATTATCTGAATTCTAGAAACAATTGACCGCAGTTTATTTGCATGTAACTTGCATATAGTTCCGTCCAAAATTTCTACCATGTAAAAGTATTTATTATGTTTTCTTACCGTTGCTGATTCCTGAAACTTTGAAATTAATTTATTCTTATTTTCTGGGAATAACAGTAAAACTTGATCATCAATATTTCAAAATGTATCACGACTTCTTAGACTAGTGAGATACATACTGTCTTTGATCGTTATCACAAATTTACATCAAGACGTATTTAAATAAGACTTTAGTTTATCACATTAATCTCAGGCTGTTCCTGTAGCTGTTGGTTACATAGGTTCTACACTTTTTATGTTATTTCTCAAAACGCTTAGTGGATCGGTTCATACGTCCCTTGATTAGGTTAAATAATAAATTAACGATCGTTTTATCCCAATCTCTAAATTTAGCTGACGATGCAAATAAATTCAAACGTTTTTTTCACTTTTCACTGAGTCTCTCAACTTACCCCATTGCATCCGGATAATACGGAGTAGAGGTTCTAAGTTCAATTCCTAAATTACTTAAATTCTTTCGCTAACGCTGCAGTGAAGTTACTGCCGTTGTCACTAATTTTTGCCTATTCAGCTGAAACTTTCAAGCAATGCCTCACATATATTTTTAGCACTTGTTGCTTGTACACACATTTAGATTCTGCCCATTTGGCTGCGTTGTCCACTATACACATGACGTAAATACATATATGTATAAAATTAATACGTATACTGTTCTTATTAGTAAATAAAGAACAGATCAGCAAACGTCTCATCCCACACTCGACATATGGTCGACATATAGCAAACGTCTCATCGCACACTCGATGTGTATCAATGTTATATCCCATAGGGCTGATTATATATTCCTCATAAGCTATTCCAAGCCGTCTCATTTCTGAATATCGAGTGGTTCGGGAAGGACAGGGCGACGTGAACAATAAGATATTGAAAAAGGTGCTCAATGAGAGAAACAGCGGATGCCAAAAAGGCAGACGGTTCAAACTTCTGCGCACTGCTGAGTCCAATCCTGCCCAACCTTAGTAATAACGTTCAATATGGTTTCAAGCAGGCTTGAGACCATATTGAAGGGGATAGGTTAATGTTTAGAATTAATGCGCCGGGAATTTTACTTTGCTTAGTCTAATTCCATCATATATATCGAATATCCATAATATATCCAGAGAATATCAATTATATCACTAAGCTAATATAATTGACATGACTAGTGATACCCATGATCCGTCATTCGTCATATTTATATTTTAATTAGAACTGAACATATCGTTTCTTTAATTGCATCGTCTCTCATCTTCCCACAGATTGAGATTATAGTGAAATATTTATAAGCATAGGCTTCGTTTTTCTAAATTGATTTATAATGTTACTATCGGCAGAAATTGTTCTGGAGCCAAGCGAATCGTGTAAAGATACGAGTCACAGTGTCCTAGCTGATTAACGATTTTACTGTAATTGATTTAGTCTTAAGGAAAACTTCAATAAAATATGCGACTGATAGAATTGATTCTTTTGGCAATTTTCTAAAATGCTGTAAAATTTGTTTAAACCTTTGAACATCCGCTAAATATATTCATTTAACTAGTAACTGTTGCTATTCCTGTATTATTGCGTATTAGCTTATTTTTAGCTGAGATATACATCATTTTAATCGATTTCCGCACTGAATCATATTGCCAAGCGTAAAGTATTGGATCTAAAATGGTATTTAAAACAGCAGCCGTAGCCGAATACGATACAATTTGATTATCAATGTAGTACCCAATCGAAAGGAAAAAAACTGTAACAATAGTTGGTATCCAGGTTAGTGCACAAGCTGCTGAGACTAAAGCGACAGTCCTTATAGCGTTCAGCTCTTTCTTGTTTGAATTAATTTCATTCACAGTTAGCGCCACTATACTCTGAACCCACACAGTAGATCTTTTTCGTATCACCAACGCTATACGAATGTAGCAATTCGTTATTGTTAAAATAGGTAAAAAGTATCCAAATAAAAATGTTACTAAGCCTAAAAATAGTCGACTAAATGAAAAAATTTACTGAACTTTACTGAAAAAATAAAACGGAATACAATATCCGTAAACCACACGAGTTGTTGGGACTATTACAGAAATCCCGACAGTTAAACCAACGATCCACGGTGCGGATCGCACGGTGCGCATTTGATGAATTCTGAAGAATTAAGATCGCTTGGTGTAGAATTTGATAAAAGATCCATAATTGTATTAACGTCTAATGCAGTTACTTCTTGAACGCCAGTTGATAAAATTGAGGATAGATTCAATGCGATACATTTAGATATATTGGCATCCATTCTTATTTATTTTTAACTCTCAAAATACCTACAGTTTTACTGACATAACTCAGATATCCAGTATATACAGTCTATTCTTGCTGTTAAGTAGAATTCAGCTAAAATGTAACGTTAATCCCCATATTCAGAAGACTCAAGACTTTACTAATTTAAATAAATGTTTCTAACAGTAAAATAACTAGGGGGCATAGTTTAAAAATAGTTAAACATAGGTGTAAGGGGGAATTAAGGAAGAAATTTTTAGTCAGAGGGTGGTGAACAGATGGAATAGTTTATCACAGTATGTTGTAGATGCAGATTCAGTGAATAGTTTTAAGAATAGATTATATAAGTTTGATGATTATTTGAGGGATGGTTAGGATTGCCTAACACTAGTTGTTATAACAAGTCGATTACGACTTTCTTAATCAGTATAATAGTTAAGTTAAGTCAAGTGTTGTAGAAAGAACGAACAGCGGAACTAACTGAAGATGTAACCGTTAACTGAAACTGAAACATAAATTATTGGCGTAGAATTCGGACTCGGTAAGTCGACAAAGAAGTGATTTTGGCGAACAAGTTTGTTTAAGGTATAGCTCACTACTTGAGATGATCGTAATTAATCACGCAAATAATGCTCACTGTCGTCGATGTCGTCACTTGACGACATTATTTTGCGTGATTAATTAAAATATTCAAATAGTTCTAGTGTGTACCTACCTCACTACAATGATTGGTCGAAAATAAAATTTAAACTAGAATTCTTTTTATTTGATCATTAGAATTGTAGAATTTAGCTATTTAATTATTTAAATATAGCTTTAAAAATGTCAGATATTCATAAATATAAGTTTTTACTTAATTTCTGTCACGGTTATTGAGAAATCGTCCGACCTGCATGTAGGACATACACAAGCTATCAATGTTAATTTTTCAAAACCAAACATACTGCTTATTTTTATTGAATGTTATATGATATTTGTTACAATCACAGAAGTAACATTTTTCATTTTTGGGAATCTAATACTAATTTATATATTCATAACTTATTTATATGGCAATCAGTGAGGTATTTTATATGATGGAGACCAACATCGCACTCCCTGCATAGCGTTGTGCATCTTGCAATTGCAGTTTAGACATCTTGTTTGAGTTGCTCTGATCCGCACTAGATGATCAATGCGATCAAATGGAGATTCAAATGTTTGCACCTAGATGGCCGCTTTTTCCTTTGTTTGCCTAGTAATTTGCAGTACAGCATTTACTATGCCTCACCGGAACTGAAGATGGATTGTCTTTATAAAACTATCAGGCTTTTTCTTCTGTTATTTCAATGCTGTTAACTACGAGACTTTTCTGACATAGAGGTTCTTTAGATTCTGATATTTTCATCAGATCTGCTGTACACCTCGTAACCTCAGTGTACACTTTACTGAGATGAGGCTGATTTGCAGTGATGGATGTTCCAATTTTTGAGACTACCGGGTCACAAGTATTTTTTAAATATTTGGCTTATTATAAATCGGCTAAAAATAAAAAACTATTAATGCACCTGGAAAATTAATTGCCATATCCAGAATTGAGCTATGTTGATTAATTTTTGAAATATTAATTTGCACTTATTTTAATAATTATGAAAAATAGATTCAAGTTTTAACTTTAAAAGTCAGATAATCAGTGCACAGGTAGAATATTTATACACTTAAAAATACCTAATTCACAAAGTTATTATTGATTTTGGTTATTTTTATACAACGTCCTAAATGTAGGACATTTGGAACATCTGTGTCACGTAAATAATGCTTGCCGCTGTCAACTAAACAGTTGACGACAGCGAGCATTATTTGCATGATTAATTACGACCACTGAGGTATATCAGTGCCGCGTGCTCTGTTCGCGCGATATCAGTGCCGCGTGCTCTGTTCGCGTGATATTTGGTTTCAATCAAGATTCCAATGTCATTTACTGTACCTGCTGTTATCTCGCAAGAAAAGTGTGCACGTACATCAACTATATTTTAATATTTCCTTTATAAATATTTTATAATTTACATACTTTTGAATGGATTGCTCCACAAAAGACTCATGTTCACTTTAAAAAGTTCTTTTTGCCAACTAAAGATAATATACTTATCTACTCTAATGTGCCAGTGTTTTTAGGAGACATAAGGGGATAGGAGTTCCAAATCCAAGGCCCGGGCATGCTTTGAAACACTATATGAGCCGATAAATTTATTTGAAAAATCATCTTCGAGCATTTCAAAGGAAAATAACTCTCTCAAACGTTGTAGCTCTAAAAGCAGTTTAACTGAATTTAAACGTATAAATTAAAACTTATTAATTTGAGCTTTTTCATTTGTTATGCATATAAATATTTTGCAGAGTTTATAGCATACATTTATAATGAATTAGATCCTGTTACGTTATGAATTGGAAATATTTACTTCATTAAAATATAATATATAAAATATATAAATAAATGAATATTAAACATTTGAAGTGAATCGTATTTAGTTCTTCCCGGAAAAAAATAAAACGTATTTGGCATTGCTCGAAATGTTAATTCTCCTAAAACATATTCCTGACATGACATGACATGGGCCTGACATGAAATGAATTAGCGCGTACAGAACATACTAAAATAAGATAGATTCTTAGAAAACGGACTTCACGCACATATATTCAATATGTTACTAGCGATCAACGCATCAGCTAACTAGCAAAACTAAATAAAGAGTCAATTTAATTTGATATTAGTTAGCAGTCCTGACTATCATGTTCTACTTTTATCGTTAAATGAGAAAAAAATGTTACTTTTAACTTAGAACTTGCCCAAGTTCCGATAACTTGGCCGTTATCAGAAATTGAACGCTGTAAATTGAACGAAGAAGGCAAATGCGACACCACTGTGCCATCTCCTCCTTTTCAAGCATTTCCTTTTAACAATTTCAGAGAAGTGTTCGTACAAAGATTTTCCGTTAGAAATCTTCTTTCAAGTAAAAATCAATGGATTTTTTATTATGACAAACTAGTCTACGAATGAGTAATAATTAATTATTAAGAGGTGAGAAAAAAAAGACTGTTAATAGAAAGGACATATCTTGCGTAATGGTATTTCTAATGGTAATTTCTAATTAAAATCACGAAAACACACGCGGTTGTGTTTTGACACTGTGTAAAGATTTATTTATATATTGCACTCAGTTTACTACTCTGATTCTGTGATTAAAATGACTTATGGCAGAATCCAGGGAACTTGCTTAACTAATGTCGGATCTCAGAAAGCCCTTTAAACTAAAAAAATTATTTAGCTATAGATTGGTCAAAATGTGCACAGCCCGTGGATATTACAGCTATTTCGTTGGATTATGATGTCATTTGACTATAATGACGTCATGGCTGCTAACGTAATATCATTGTGCGATTTAACCAAATGTTTAAAAATCTGCACATATGTATGGATTCTAAACATACACTATTATGTGCGCAGCCGGGAAAACGTCTGCTGCCGTAAAAAAACTAATTTTGATTATATACTGGATACAATTTGCATGGCATTTGCTATTACAGTTATTTCATTGGTCTATTTCGTTATCTATTTTTAAATACGTTATCGCTGTTAAACATAAGTACATTTTGCTAAACAAAAAAGAATCAATATGCACGAATTCTATACAAATGTACGCTTCCTGAAAACGGGGAAAAGAGACTGTAACAGTTTAAATTAAAGTATAAACTTTCATTTATGAATTATCAAAAGTATATTTATGCTATTTTCGTTTCAATACCAAAGTATTGGTTTTGATAATTTTTTATAAGGTTCCCATGCTAGATATGGATTGCTCTGTGGGGGCATTGGGGTATGCGGTATTTTTGGAAGACGTACAGGGATGCAGTGGCAATAATGCAAAAAACGAAAACAAGTTTTAAAGCTGATCCGTTAAATTGTGACATATCGATGTAGTGCTTTGAGTTTGTTTCTGCTAAAAAAGAGAATATTTATTTTGAATCGTTCGTCTCGAAATTTAGTGCTCTACCGGTTCGTACTGAATCGGCTAGGACTGAATTGGGCGGGGACAGAATCGGCGGGACTGAATCGGCGGGACTAAATCGGCGGGACTAAATAGTCGCGGATCCACCGTGGCGCGGAACTCATTACAATCGGTAGAAATATTTCAATTAAATTTTTAGAGAAAAAAATTCTCCTATACTAAAGATATTCTAAAGATATTTCTAAAGATATTCTAAATCTTTATTCTTTATTCTAAAGATATAAAGGAAATATCTTTAGGAAATACCAAATATTATTAGGTAAATATTTGTACCTAATAATATTTGTAAATATTATTAGGTACAAAATTAAATAAGTTGTACATTTTATTAGGCTGGAATTTTAGTAGGTTTAAACTTAATGTTTAAACATGCATTTATAACATGTTTTAGCATGTTTTTTAAACGGTTCCTCACAACTCGACCAAGACTTTGTTTTTTTACGACACCGCGTTTACTGATATTGAATCTGCCGACATTTGGCCAGTCTAACCCTAAAGATAGTCCAACCCAAGCCTTAACCATAACCCTAACTTAACTAAATCTAGTCCTAAACCAGGCGCTAACAGTAGACCAAATAACGGTAGACTAAATGTCGTTAGGCGACATTTAGATCAAAATTGAGTAGACCAAAATTCTGCACAATCATTATCACAATTCGTTAATCAAAATTTCTATCAATGTTTAAGACAAAACATAATTTTAACTTTGAATTTAAATGTTATAAATTATCACTGTTTAAATTAATAACATTATATTAAGCAACCAGTGTCAGTGTCCATGGAACTTTCCGTCAAGGAATCGAAAATTTTATCGCCTTTTGCCTCAATTCCTGTGTAATTCCACTTCAGCTTGTCTATACTTCGCGTTGCTTTAGTCTAGTTCAACTTTTCTTGTTTCAAAAACTATGTGATCCATTTTTTAATGTTTAAGTTTTTTAGTTTTTATTTAAATTGTGCATACAATTTTTTCACTAAATCTAAAGTTAGCATTAAACTAAGACTTACTTTGATGGATCGTGGAGTTTATAACCTCCTGAATTGTATCGTAACAAATAATTTTTATAACCTTCATTTAGTGGGTCACAAATAATCCTTCTCACAACCCCGCTGCAAAATAAAATGATCAGAAAATTAGACCTAAAACTATCAGGCTGAACGTCTGTTAGTTTTCAGACGTTCAGTCAGATTCTAAAAATAACCATTATCAATCGATTGACGATGATGATGAACTCGCTTAATAAATAGAAATAGCTGATGTGGGTTCTCTGACTGGGGAGGACGATGATGAAGTCGTTTGGCAGAAGCAAAAACAAAAAGAGAAAAAAAGAGCGGACTGAACTTTTATATGGACTCATATAGAGGAATTATTCTCAAGACGTGGCCTGATCAGATAGTTCGCCGTACCCCAAGACTCGGTCCATCATAGTATGAAAATGCTGAAAATTTTAAATTTTATTGCATGGATCGCGACCAGTGCCATGATGGGATGCGCTATTATAGACAGAAGATTACTGAGCACTTGCTACGCTCATACCCAGGCCAGGATGCCATTGAAAACTTTTACACGCACAAGTCCCCGTGGTTTACAGGTCTATGCTCGTCAACTAAATCGTTTGAAGCAGTCAAACTGCTTCAAACGATTTAGTTGACGAGCATATAGTGTGTACATATAGTGTGTGATATTATATTACAAAATTTGTATGTTTTTTTGTAAATGTTTAGAAACATAAATTGGATATTGCATGTATTCAAATATTTATCTCTTTATTGTATCAGCTTTGCTGCCATATGGTCGCTTACATTCAGGATAATCTTTAGCTTTTAGTAAACAGGAAATACTTCATATTTGCAGACATAAACACACTATAGTTTACAAAGTCTAAATATCGATTTACATGCAAAAAAGCTCGATCTCTAATCACACTTTGAAAATCAGTGATCTCAAAAGCGTGACCCCATATCAACAATCTTCGTGATAACAGAGCAACAATCGAAAATGTAAACAAGATAACTAGGTCTCTAGGCAATTTGTGTCAATTTTGAAAAACTTCTTTTATAAAACAATTGTCAGTAGGCTGCAGTAACAGTTTTCAAGATTTGTATTGCAGCCTCACGTGCACACGTATTGTAAACAGGATTCCTGAGAGCCCCGCCTGGACGTCGAAAATTCTGGCTGCAGCCTTTTCTGCCTTGCAGAATTATTTGTAGTTGAGTATTTTTGAGTTCTACGGTCAAAATTGTTCGGAGTCGGGGAAAACTTTGAAAGCCAATTATGGAGTAACTTAGCACGACCTACTAACTAGTTTATTGTTTACTTTTGCAAAATAATTAGCCTACTGAGTATAAGCATTACAAACAATAATTATAATAGCCACTAATAGGCACTATATAACTAGGCCGACTTTAATAAATATAGCCCTTATGTTACTACCAATTACGTTATATTTCACTATAGCTAATTAAATATTTTAATAATATAATATAAGAGGCCCCAAGTGAATAAAACAATACTCAAATACCAGAATAATATAATAGGCCTACTTAAAATGCTAAAACCTAATTCGATCTAATAAATATTCAGAAATAAATTGGAAAACTTTCTGCAACAAGTTGTATCAACAAAAAATCTTCTATGAAGTCATAAATAAGAGTTACTTTTTGTTTTCATGACGTTCATGGCGAGATATTATAAGAACAACATTTCATTCTTTTTTGTTGATCGAAGCCCCGTGTACTTAAGAATGCATGTAATAATACAGCTAAAGGAATTGAACTTGGAAATGTTTTAGCGGAGTCTATCAAGCCACTCATGATTTTACCCGCGTGCGTAGTGACCTTAAAGGGACTATATACCTCATAACGTCCACTAAGCTGTCTATATAAAACCTTATGTGATCATTAAGTGTCTTTCCAAAGTCTTATTCATCGACCTAATTTATCTCACAGATTCCCCATTTAAGATAACAATATACAAGTAGTAGTAATAATAAGTTGCTGGTTTGACAATCTACATATCATATATTACAGAACAACATTTCAGGAAAATTTATTAACTAATTTGTTTACTGCATCCTCCTTCTTCCCTTTTGGGATTTAAAACGAATAAAGTAAACGTTGCTATTTACTTTTAGAGTAGAATATTTGATTATTCTAGTCAGAAACACTGGTTGAATAACTTCAGCTACTTAAGAATTCCCATATTTTCATACGGTTTCTTAAAGATCACATCGTAGGGCCAAGTGTGCCATTCAGGGCCCAGTTTATTGCCTGTATCAGGATGATGTACCGTGTAGTTCCTTCTGTAGAAGAAAGGCAGCCAGTCATCCACCATTTTGCGCTTAGCGGGTACTGGGTAGAATTCTTGAACATAAAGAATCCACTCGAGAAATATATACGGAACTTGGATTTGATCAAAAAACCGCGCAGCTCCTGCCTCATTGAAAACCCTGATCTCGTGAGCTTGGATGTCGACCTTCATGATGGCTCGGTCAGAGGTCATGAGAGGGAGGAAGTCATCGAGGGTTACTGTGTCGATTGTGTTTGGGACGCAATTTTTCGGGTTTGACTGTAAAAAGTTTAACAATTGACATGTTATTTACTTTGTAACGACATGTCCCTAGTACATGCACATGATTAAATACATGATTAAGATACATTAATTGGATTTACAAATGAAAAACATTAATTGATCCGCCGCATTCTTTCAGAAGCTGGAGAGATATTTAGAAAGATCAGATATAACTTATACTACTAACAAACGCCTTTCCTTAATCATATTGGTAATAGTATTTACTCAAGTTTAATTACAATAAATGAAAATGACATATAATGTAAGTTTTTATTATTAGAAAAAATACTGGCGTAAGGGTTAGGTATTTTTACAAAACTTTTGTCATGAAAACCGTTAAACAATGTGTATATAAATTTTTATAATATAGGCAAGTTGCAAAAATGTAGAAAGTCACTTTATGGGCAAGTTTCCAGAATATATTAAAATATTTGTAAGTACTTAATTGGTATCCTAAGTTATCTGAAACTAAACAAAACATCATACAAGTTGGCAACTTATGATATATCCTAATTATCTAGTCACAGGCAAATCACCATAGCATACGCATCTAACCTTAAATTTACACAAGTTATGAGAAATATGGGAAAGTTACCTCTGTGCAGTTTCTTCCAGGTAACATATAGACGTTACCCTTGTTACCAGGCGCCATGCCCATGCTGAGTGTTGTATGTGTGTCCGATACCGCGTTGAACAATAGTTTCACTCTGTTTTCACCGCCGCCTAAATAAATAGACTTACATAATATTCGGTTAGTCTCTTTATTCGGCTCAATGGACACAACCTGTCGACCGATATGAGAGGCTGCCAGAGTGTAGGCGCCTAGGTTAGCACCGATGTCCATGAATTGAAATCTACAGAAAATATCCCACTCTGGGCTATAAAATCGACAAGATAAGTGCTGTTGACACAGAAGTGTTTTCAAGATAAATAAATGACACAGTATTTGCCTTTAAATAACTTACCAAATGTAACAATGTAAATTTCTCCATAAACAGTAGAAATTTAATTAATAATCGACAGAGATGTGGACATATGAGTTTTGGGCAGAACAGTTAATGAGTAAAATTATATTAAAGCACGTCTAGTTACCAGTACAATTTAATTCTATATTTCTCTGTTCACTTATTTTTAATCTATCTACTATCTCTCTTTACCTATCTATGTATACAAAGAAAGATATATATATCTAAATATATATATCTAAAGATATATATTTAATTAAATTTAAGTTATTAAGAATATCTGTTAAGTCTTACCTAGGTTCCATGAGAAGAAGTCTCACAAAAGTAAGAATATAGTGACCGTCAATATACTCCCCTCCTAGGTATCTACCGGACGCGTGATCATCCTTAGGCTGGTAGGCGCAGAAAGGGATTGTATAATTTGCCAGTTTAAGTGCAACACAAGGAGTAAGAGGAAGGGTGCGGTCATTCATGTAATTGGCCGCAATGTCAACCACATGAACTGAGGGATGTACGTAAGGGATGTAGTCTACCCGAGGCATTATAAGGTTCCCAGGGTAGATATGGACGGCTCTGAGGGGACATTGAGGTATGTAGTATTTTTGGAAGACGTACAAGGAAGCAGCGGCGATAATGAAAAAAACGAAAACAAGTTTAAAAGCTGATCCGTTTAGTTGCGTCATATCGAAGTGGTGGTTAAGGTTTGTTTCTGTTAAAACGTGAAGATGTTATACCGTTCCTCTCGTAATTTAGTGCTCCACCTTTGTCGTAGAGCGTTTTACTGTCTGTTGATTTGTTTCCTTAGATTTTAAAAGCAATTTGAAAAGAAATTTATTGAGAGTGTTAAACATTATGTATAAAATCCAATAAGTTACATCAATTAGTTACTTAATCCACTTTTACATGACTTACTAGGCTTCAGTTTTATTATGTTGTTTTTTCATCTCAATGAGCAATCAAACGGTTTCGCTACAATTAGTTCGTAGACTTTCGGTCTACGATACTGCGTTTATGATATTTCATCTATCGACATTTGGTCTCCTATTATCCTAAAGATAGTCCAAATTTTAGCCCTAACCATAATCTTAACTTAACTTTAAACTAAATGTTGTCCTAACACTAAACATTATCAAACATTATGAGAGGGAGGAAGTACATAACTCTAAAATACATACATAACATACATACATTCATACATAACTCTAAATACATACATAAATACATGCATACATAACTCTAAATACATACATAACATACATACATACCTACATACATAACTCTAAACCTTAATCTAGTCCTAAAACTAACTTTAATAGCATACTAAATTACGGTAAATCAGATGTCAGTAGACGTAATACAGTAGACAAAAATTTTGCATAATAACTATCGCGGTTCAATAAACATAATTGATATTTGAGACAAAACATAATTTTCGTAAATGTTTAATTTGAACTGTCTAATATTTATGATATTATATTAATTAAGTAGTCGGTGTCCATGGAACTTTCCGACACGGAATAGGAACTTTCATCACCATTTGCAGCGTTTTTGGTCTATATTCCGCGGTTCCTGTCGGTTTCTCTCTATATTCCGCTCTTTTTGTCTTTATTCCACTTTATTCCAAACTTCTGGTCCATATTCCACTTTTTCTTGCCTATATTCCGCGGCTTTAGTCTTCCACTTTCTGGTCTAGATTCCGCGGCTTTTCTAAAATTTCGTTTTTGTTGACTATATTCCGCGACTCATGTCTAATTCCACTTTTTCAAGCCAATATTCCTCTGTTTCTTTCTATATTCCGCGGTTTATGTTTAAACTCCTCGGTTCTATATTCCGTTTTATATTCTATATACGCAGACTATATTCCGCGGTTCTTGTCTAAATTCTACGGCCCTTGCAATAGTTAATAGTGTTTAAAACCAACACCAAGCAAAAAAAACGAAAAGATTTGTCTCACGTGAATTGGATAAAACTTTCATCAAACTTTCTATCTTTTTCTTTCGCTAACTTTCTTATCTAACTTCTTCTAGCGTACTTTATGTTAAATATATTTAAATTATTCCAGTTTTGAAAAATAAATGAATAAATGAATTTTTCCAAATTACCGTAATTGTAATAAGTGAGTTTTCAATTTTCAAACTATTCAAATTTTTGCACCAAATTTAATCTAATTCAATACGCACCAATACAATAAATATTTTATTAGTAAAATAGTAATTTGAATAAATTAGTAATTAGTGCTTAATTTGCATAAACTATTAATTACAAAATAACACTTTTCTTCAAGATACAAGATTTGTTTTTATTAAATTTTATATATTTATGTTTATTATGTAAGTATTTACTGTAATGAAC
>JAQIXG010000904.1:0-26236 GCA_034700105.1 Oconnorella tubifera | reverse complement strand
TATATATTTATGTGACAATATCAGAAAATAAGAATTTTATTGGATTCCAAGATAAATCATTTAGATCAGTTATATTACTGTTAAAAGGTTAGATGCTTCGATGATTTATTTCTGTTCAAATATTTTGCCATATGCTTTTCTATGCTGATATAAATTAAGCAATAAATAAAGAAACACTGGAACAGTTTTTTAGATATTGTGTTAAAAATAATATATTGTTCTCTATATATTTATTTACCTTTGACGATAAAATTTTGATTATTTTTACTGACGAATAATTGTGAAAATCTTTATATTGTTTTAATTGCATGGTACTGTTTATATTTAAATTCTTTTAACTATTGTGCTGAATTTGTGATTTAAGAAACGGCTGGTTCAACTTTTAATACTAAAGCTTGTAGAAAGTTTTTAAAGAGCATTGGAGTTTATGGGTTGGGATTATGGAGAAGGGATTCCGGTGATGATTGGATTCATTTGCAATATGGTGGGTGTATTTTTAAAATTAGATTTTATGTATGATTTGATATTAAGACACATGATAAATGTTTCTTCTCTTGGCCCATGGTACTTTTTAGTAATGAGTACCTTGTATTTGCTTTAACATAGATATTCTATCAACATTATTAACTTTATCATGAAATGCTTTTGATAAATTAAAATTTATAGAGATATAGTATTTGATGTTTTTGCCTAAATTTAAATTGTTCAGTATTTTATCTATTTATATTATGCATATTAACTGCTATTTTATCTACTTTTGTTGTCGATTTTGTTTTCGATTAATCGTTAATTTCTTGTGTTAATTAGCTGTTTTGTTCTGAAGTGCCATTGTCTAGCATGGTACCTTTTAATCATAAATTATACTATTTAATAATATTGCTTACTGTGCCTTTTAATACTATTATGGAATTTAGATAATTTTTAATTACACGACATTTTGACCTTGTGATTTTTTTAATAATAATTAGATTTATCTTCTGTTTTGACGTTTTATCTGGTCTTTTGTTATTTAAACTCTATGATGATTACTTGAATGAAATTATTTCAGGGGAACTATTATCAGATGATTATATTCTGCCATCAGAAAGTTTTATTCTTGAATCTCAGCCTTCTGTTTCCTCATCTTTACTTGCCTTGGCAGGTTGGGAGGAATATTATACATGGAGAGGTTTTCAGTTAAATTCTCCTATATGCATTCTCCTTCAGTGGCCGCTAACTGTCTATCATGTTCTAACTCATTGCCTTTCTGCTGATTGTAAGTTCTAAATAAGATTATTAGTCTTGAAATTTTATTCTATTTGAAACAATTTGCAAAAACAAAAAGATATTTGTTCGTTTAAGAAAAACAAATTTGTTAAATATATCTTTGTTTAAATTGATATTTTTGAGTTCATGTTATTCACAGTTTAATTAGTTTTGGATACCAGTTTATATTATTTTATATATTTATTTTTTAATTACTTATAAATACAACTTTTTTGAATATTGGTTGTTGTTAAGTGATATCTTCGTATATTTAAGGTCATAACTTTTAATGTAATTAAATATTTAGGACATGTAGATGTTACATTTTTACATTGATCTGTGAATTGCATTGATTGTGTTAATCTACATGTAGATCCAGCCACACAGACAGTGATTAGTGGTGTATCTAAATCTATTACTATTCACATCATTGGTGTGGAAAAGGAAGCAGATCTTACTTGCACATTTCTTGTTAGTGTTATCTTATTACTTTATTCAGTTAAAAATATCAGTGATGTTAACGAGATCTTTTTTGTCAAGACCAAGACGAGACCAAGACCTGATGGTTTGAGACCAAGACCAAGACCTGATCGTTTGAGACCAAGACCTACACCGAGACCTGATTGTTCGAGACCAAGACCATGAGCTTCGAGACCAAGACCGAGACCAAGACCAGATGCTTTGAAACGAAGACTGAGACATAAAACCAACTTAGATCAAGATCAAAATCACCAGGTCTATGCAGACTTGTTAAGGACCACCCATCAATCATTGCCGATTTATTATACATGATACTTTGAATTTTTTTCAAAAATACAACATCAGACACAATAACAATTACAGTGACTCTCATTACCGTAATCACTACATCACTCACGATATATAAACACTGTTATTACCATCAATTTATTGCATACAACTGCAACACAATCACAATGTAACAAAATGCAACATTTGACACGATGTGCAGTCACAATCAGAGGCTAATCAATGTCATTAATATTGTCACACGCACATAAAAAGGTAATAAGAGTCAAGTGCAATTAGGATTGCATTAATATTATTTCTAATTTAGTATTAACCTGTAATAAATGATTGTAATATAAAAATCTACCATTCATATTAATCATTTGTATATATATTAATTATACATTACAATTCACAATTAGAACCAGTGCTAAAAATGTCCTATTAAGTTCAAGTTTATAATTCTATGTGTCCAGCAGATGATAATGTTTATTATTTTATATATTATTTATATATTTTTTTAATAGTTTTGCTATTTTTTATACTGTATTACACAGTAGCAACAATTATTTTGCTACTACGCGCTTTGCAATCAATTAATAGATTTTTACACATGTGAAAGCAAAAATGGAAATGTAAACACACAGATCTTTGCGCACATTTTTCGATTTTACTTATAACTGATACATGGATGCATGAGAAATTACTATTTAAATTGAACACCACAATATTACTTTTAGCTGCATTTGCAAGATTTTTGCCAAAAAACTTTTGCTAATATTTGTGCTCGACTAAAAAAGTCAAGATTTCAATCTTGAATTTAAATCAAGAAGATTTCAAGGTCTTGAAATTTTTTCAAGACCTTTCTCTCAAGACCGAGACCTGACCCTTCAAGACCAAGACGTGACCCTTCGAGACCAAAACCAAGACCTGATCCTTTGAGACCAAGACCTGAACGTTTGGTCTCGAGACCAAGACCGAGACCTCAAAAACTGGTGTCGAGGCGGTCTCGAGACGAGACCTGGTCTCGAGACCTAACATCACTGAAGAATATTTTCTAATCGGAATTGTAAATATTTGTTTGTGCGTGAAATGATTATGTTGAATTTGCTGGTAAATAATTCTAAGCAGGTATATGCTTAGCTGAATAAGTCCTATACCAGCACTGGTGTCAAGTTTATCAGTCAAAGTATTGTTTAACTTTGAAACGTCATATTTAACAAAAAGTTGCAATAACATTTTTAATAGACTCAATTACAAGATGTTTGTTGATAAATGTTTATGCTTACGCTGTAGATTTTTATATCTATGCATAAAACTACTCTTTTTCAGAGATTTTTTTCATTGTACTAAATCGTATTTTTGTCTTGATATGCCATTAAGCTACAAAGAAGCAAAACAAAGATTGCTTTAATATATAACTTTTATAAAGTATATAATAAAATTCTGTGCGTTGTAATAATTATTTTAATTTGTAATTTAAATATTGTTTTATTGATTATATTTTTAGGAGCTGGAACATCTATTTTCTGATATAAAACTTGATATACATTTAATAGGACCAAATATTTGTAAATCTCTTCATGGCAAAATAACTAAGAGAAATACTGTCTCAATTACATTGCATTGTGGACTTTATCATAATTTAAACTATCTCGGAGTTCCTTCTCTTGTAATTGGTAGGAAATTTTAAATATTTATTTATTATATTTCTTTAAATCTTGCATTACATCGTATTATTTGTTAGCATTTTTATTTAATCCCAATTTATGAAATCTTTACTAAAATTACGGTTATTATTTTAATAAAGTTAATAAGTTAATATCGTGTGGACTTGATTTTTTTAATGTTTTTATTTTAAATTGTATAATATTACACATATTATCTTTTGGCGTATTATAGTCATATTATTTTTTATTGTTTTTCTACTTCAAAAGTCTCGTTTCTTCACGCAATACCTCGCGGTTTAGTTTTATATTTTTTATGAATTTTTAAGCTGTAATTAATATTTTCTAATTTTCTTAACTTCCTATATACCTAACTATGCTTGAGCATTACGGTATAATGCTATAATACAATGCTTCGACTTATATTTTGTATTAAACTTTACTTTCGCTTAATCATAATCAAGCAATGGGAGTTCATCAGGTATATATATATATGTATAAATACTTACAATTATACAATGTCTATTTTCTGTACAATATGTCTATTATATTGTAGGCTTCAATGCTGGTCTAGCAGCCTACACTGACTGGCTAGATACTATCATCTTACTCAAGGTGAATAGATTTGACAAATTAAATTAAACGTGTTGCTTTTGTAAAACAGCAACGTGTTTTCTTTCATTATCATCATTTCTAGTGATGACAATGAAAGGAAATTATATTTCTTCTACTTGATAATGAATATGATAGAGAAGTCTTTTGCTATTTTGTTGCTCGCATTTTAAAAATCAAAATAGTTAATCTTTTTTCTATGAAATTTCTTATGAAATTTATATATATATATGTACATATTTCTGAAAGTAAGATTTTGCTTTTCACTTATAAATGCAATTAATGTTCAAAATAACAATAATATTATTTGATCGTTTTTTTGTTACAGAAGAAAAGAATTGCAGCCTATTTCACAGATTACTGTTTACGAAGCTATGAATTCAGTAAACAACAACTTAATCAATATTTCTCTCAATCTCAAGATTTTCATCACGACGCACAATCATGCGGTGATAGAAATGAAACAGTTTTAAAACTCTCAGAGCCAATAATTAACCCTTTTTGCTGTCCATTAAGAATTTTATGCGATGATCCGAAACATTTTCAATTTAGTAATGCTCTTTTGTTTCATTTAGAATACTCCTGATTTTAGATGTTTTTAAAATTATAAAATTATTTTTATTTAAATTTCAATTATATTTATTTATCACTGTTCTGTGATTATTTAAATCTAGTTGTTTCTCTGTTTAGAAATAAAATGTGGCGAATTTCTGTTGAGTTTATTAACCAGTGTATTTACTTTTGTTACATTCCGCATAGTAAACTTATGTCATATTATCTATTTGTAGTAGATTCTTAAGGATGAACTTTCAAATATGAGTTTTTATGAAAGAGATAGTCTAGAAATTCACTTCAAAGAAATAGTCTATCATTTATTATAGTTGAATGACGTTTTCTCTTCGTTACTGTTACCACTGCTGAAATATTTGTAGGCCTATAGTTTTTTTCTGAGCCTTTCGATCAAGAGATTAAAAATAATTACAGGCATAGATAGATTACGCTGGTTGAGATTTTACAATTATATAATCGCCTGTCACTAGTATTGTAATCTCAGTACTGTAATTTTCTGTGATTTACGTAAGAAATAAATATTATTTAATAATAAAGATGAGACTCGTTTGTTTTTGAGAATAAAAATTGAAGGGCAAAATATCTAAAAGTCACTCCAGTAAATGAGTTAAGCCATTTTGTGTGTGTCAAAATTTTACAAAACAGTTCTAATAAAAAACATTTATTTTAAACTTAAGCCGTCTTTTGTCGAACAATGTACATAATTACGCTTGATCGTTGACTGAAGGTATACTAACGCTTTCTAAAGTAATTAATTTGATATTAGATGTATAAGGATAGAACGTGAAAGGATCGTTTTACGAAATTGCCTATTGTGAAACTATTGTGAAACAAACGGGAGAGAAAACGCGCTAAGCTTATCTAACGGATATCTCGCGCACTAGAAATCTTACCTACTGAAAGATTGGATTATTATTAATAATTTTTATAAGGGCGTGTTTTTGGACTTCAAATTGTTGCGACGTTTTATTTCAGTAAAAAAATTAAATCCATGTTAACATTTACGTGTGAAATTTTCTGTATAGGGGATTCCTAGTTGGCGAGTTTTTTTAGTTGGTAAAATTCCTGTTAGTACTTTTTTCATGGGCGAGTTGACTCCCTATTGTGTATACACCACATTCGTCCTTTTTTGTGGTTTAGTTAAGGGTAGAATTTTGATTATGAGTTGAGTCAAGGTTGAGCTAAATTTTGCAAAAATTTACCAACAATTTATGTTTTGAATTGTTGTTTTTGTTGTCTGTAGAATTTTATTTAACTTCATATGGACATTACTTTAACCTATTCAACTTTAAGTCATAGTTTAAAAGAAGTAAGACTTAATAATTAGCGATACTTTGTTTATTTAATTGGCACAAAAAATATGGAACATTAACCGTAGAGCGCAGTTGGAAAATTATAATTATTTGATAATAATTTAATTATGAATATTAATCTTTAGTTATGTTTAACATATTACGTGTTAATTTTAAGATTAGTGTAAAGTTAAGTTTTTTGTTTTGATATTATAGCATTGAAGTGACTACAAAGCATTTCTGTACATCTCTTACAACTGATGATGTCTGCATCATATCGCGGTCCTGCGTCGCGCTGGAATAATTCATCAGATGCCTCAAGAAGGAGACCACCCTACTCGTCATCATCATCATTCAACCGTTCTTACCAATCAGTTCATGACAGGAGACAAGATAGAGTGCAAGCAAACTGCAATGTTGCCAGAGACTTTGAATACCGTGGCAGAGAGAGAGAGCAGCCAGCAAACCGGAAGGTGCATTCATTTGAAAATGCTGAGATGGAGTCATATGGAAGAAAGGCTGCTGAAGATTGGGGAGCATCAGCGTCATCGTCCTATGAAGGAAGTCGTGAATATTGGAGAGAAAGAGAACCAGATCATCACCCAACACGTGACCGGTAAAGTTTATTATGAAGTCCTCAGCTGACAAGTTGAGATATGTTGCATATCGTCCATGAAAATATAACTTGGATATCATTTGGTTTGATTTATATATGATGTCTTCTCTTTCTGTTTATTTGCAGTCTTTCGATTGCTGCCATTTTCAGGACATCCAGGAATAAAATAATGTTACATTTCAGAAATGTAATATATTATTTAAGCATTTTACATACCACTTGGTTGGAAGTTCATATGCTAGCATTTAACTTCAATCGTCCTTTTTTTATACATTCAGTGCGTAGAAGAATAAAAATATATATTATTTTAAGAATTATTGAAGAAATGTCTTTGGAAGATCACAGAGGACATGAAGGAAGGATCTACTAATACATTAAAACTAGTTGTATAGGATTGTTAAGAAGGCTGCATTATCATAGTTAAGAAGTGAACTCAGATCTGTGCTTAATTTGAGAAATTCTTCCAAGTATATTTAGCCTTATAGTAAATGATAAAGTTAAGATTGCATAAATTTAAATGGTAGATAGCAATGAATGGTGTACAACCAGATTCGTATAAGAGTGATTGCTCGCTAGGCAATTAACCACAGCATTGATGATAGAAAAACAGGATTTTCTCATATAACGTCCAGATCGAAATAGAGTGAAATGATTATATTTCTTTGCGATATCGTCACAGTGAAGATTTTCATGAATGAATCTAGATGAGGATAGGTCTACCCAGAAAATTTATTTCTTAGAGGTACATTGTAAGAGTTTCTCTTACCACCTTGCAATGCCATTGACAACACGCGTGGAGTCTAAAACTTTTTTAGTCTCAACTCTTGTTTGAAACTAAACATTTCTATCACGATAAAAGTTTCTGATATTCTGAATGCAATCTGTTATGTGAGCGCATTCTGGGCGGCTTGTTTTAGAAATTCGTGACTGTAACCACAAGCTGTCCTGACAGGGTGTTACTTGCTTCATGTTTTATCATCTATCAGAACTTACTAGATCTTTCGCTGCATCGTCATCAATGGGATCACTGTCTGACCAGATATTTGAAGTCGATGAACAATGATGACCACTAATTAGACAGACAGGATGATAGGGTGAATTGTGTGAGTTAAGTGTACTCTAGATGGTGTGAAAGGTGACCAGATCAAGCAGCAGCAAAAAAAGTTGTGGTCCATTGAGTTAGAATTAAGCCTTTGCACATGCCCAAAGAAAGCCACTGATTAAAGAAAGTCATACATTAAAACTTAATAATATGGACGATATAATCATACAGTCCTGGCATTTTATCACTAACAAAATTTGTAATCATGTATTATGACTTCCCTGCACTGTCTCTTATTCATTTTGGCAAAAAAATAATCAACAGGCATTTAATAAATTATAATTATTGCGTGTTTTAGTTAAAGGCTGCCTAATATTCAATGATTTCAAACGTACTTATTCCTGATAAGTAAGTTCGATATGCATTTGATGATAATAATGTATTTAATTCAAATTCATGTAGAATCAGTTGATGGCCATCAACATACTTGCTTACACTTCCTGTGCATCATCCCAAATTTTATCCATTTTGATACATCCTTGCTTTTTGATATACAAATTCATTCAAAAATCTCCATAATGTTATTTCACATATCTCAATCATGCTGCACTGCTAATTTGGTGAAATGGAGTGAGGTAATCGATCATGCGTGCAGATATGATTCATTGAGATTGTATCATACATTATTGAGGATAGTTGTTCATTCCATTTCAACCCAGGTTATGGTGCGATTAAGTGTCTGGACATTTTTAGTACTCTATAGAAATTTCTTGTACTGTATAAAATGAATAAGTTCTGTAAAACAATTGCCAAAGATCTTCTTGATTCCCTGAATCATATTCCATTTTGCTATAATGCAGCTAAATATATTGTTTCAATTCTTTTTCACTGCTTTATGTAGTGAAATAATACGCCAGAAGCTTATTATTTTACAGTATACAAGTGATAAAATATAACAAAATATACTAAAAGGATATATTTGTATATCCTTTTACTATTTTGATTGATTAAAGATGTTTATTTGATGGATTGATTTAAGCTGTTTTTGCAAGCATCTGCTGCTGCCATTATATGAAAAGCATCAGCATATTGAACTACCTCAATGAATAGTGGTAGCCATAGGACAGAATCATACATCATAAGTTATGCAAACATTATAAAGGCTTGTCTTATATCAAGTATCCTATACAGCGTTAGGTTATTGCATCAGTTTATTTAGTGCTCAATTTTCTTCAGACATCCAACAATATACTTTATAAAGTCACTTGAAGAATTCCATTGAAGATGTCAGCTCTTTTCACACATTACAGTCAACCTGCTTGCCACACTATGAATTCTATAGCAGTAAATAGTGTAATGACACAATGTGACACAGTTTGGAGAAAGTTCGGATACATAAGGCTAAAAATTGGAAAAGTACGAAACTACAGAATTGTTATGATGCAGTTTGTCTGAAAACTTCAGTAAATTTTTCTAACAAAATTCTGTCAGATTTTCGCAAATAATTAATGGAAGTACTTAAACGTTAAAATTGATCTTTCGACTCGTATAGGGATGAAAGACATATGTAGCTACTCTTCATGTAGGATACTTCCTCCAGTGATTATATGAACGATATGAACAATATGAACGCATATTGTAGTGATATAGATAACTAACAGAAATATCCTTAATTTATTTAACCATTTTATTTTAATTATAGGAGGATGTACTCCTATATGAAAGCATTTATATGAAGGCATCCCGTACCATTGATAAAAGAAGATAGCAAAATAGCGGTGTGACCATGTAACATGAAGCACGCAGTAACAATCCTAGCAGCTGTGATAGTTTTTACTCAACTTTATGATTCACTGATGCATCAAATGTAAAACATTATCTAGCAATGCGAGATGAAAGATTAAGACTGTTTTGTATATATTAAACATTGAATATATACACTAGGAACATATTGAATATATACGCTGTTTTAGGAAGCTTGTGAAAATTCTCTACGCTGCTCATCACAATACTGACTAAGTATATTAGGAAATAACTTCAAGTAGTGGATCTTTTGAGACTTCGTTAGTTACAGTTAAGCTAAGGAAAACGGTTTTTTTTCACGTTAATACACATGTCATATGTCTTGCCAACACAGTATTGCATGGTAGAGTAGGTTGCAAATGAGAGAAGAGCAGCCTATGCACTTTTACATGGTTAGAACATTATAAGTGAGTTATTTCTTTTGACAATAGTCAAAATACATTTAAAAAGAACAAATAAATTTTGAAGAAATTTTATAAGACAAAAATCAAACTGATGATCTCAAGATTGAAACAGTCAATTGATCTGTGATCCGATGGACACAATATTATAGTTACACGAGCTACCTTTACTGCAGTATAATTATAGAAGTTCAAACATATTCAACAAGCCGCAGTGAACTTAACGAGAATAGTTTTATATGTTTTAAAGGATTCTATGCGTAGACTTATTGAGGACTAATTGAGGAAAATGTACTGTCTTATTAGAGTGGTTTCCTCTTCATTAAACTTTCTATGTCCAGATGTAATCAACAGTTGTCATTATTTCTGCATTGTCATTAAGACTTTCTTGATCTCTATTGTCTGGTCAACACTCATTCATTTCATTCATGATGACCGTGCTGAGCATCGATTGACCACTGTTTTCCTCCAGTGATCTCTGTCTTGTCCTTTCTGCGCGATTCGGTCCAATTCGCTTTTTCCGGAGACTTCTTGATTATATTTGTATACAGCAACTTTGGTCTTCCGCACTTTTTTATGCCATGCTCTGGCGCGTACAACAAGTATTTTTGTGCGATTAAGTCTTCCCAATGTCTGATGACATGATCCTACCGCCCCAGTTGTCATTCCTTGACTGTCAATGAAAGGGGAGGTGTGCTGACCATCCAGAGAAATACTTCATTGCGTGATCTGTTCTTTTGATGTCCAGCATGAATCTGTTGTAGCTTGTATCATATGAGTCGATGCCGGTGCTCATTTGTTTGTTCGGAGTCCACGATTTGCTTCCGTATAGAAAGCTTGCTAAGCAAGTAGAGTCAAACAAGCGCAATTTCAGGTCTAGTGAGAGTTTTTTTGCTGTGCCACACTTTACTCATCTGCCAGAAAGTTGCCCAAGGTTTTCCTCTGCGCACCTTCAAGTCTACAGATGAAGATCATCATTACAGATGATCATTGTGCCCAGATATTTAAAGTCGGCAATCTGTCTAATAATTGTTCGATCTCGAAGACATAGGCCGTCATCTAATGGAGGAGCTGCCATGATCATTGACCACATTGAAAACTAACCGGAGTTTTTCTACTTCATGATGTGTTTTTGCTGCTTCTTCGGAGTCTCTGGTCTCTGTCCATGAGTGCAATATCGTCTGCAAAGTCGAGGTCATTTAGTACGAAATTTGTAGCTACATAGATCTTAGAAAGCAAATTTTGGATCAACATTGAGAAATACATAATCCATGACAAATATAATCGCGCGAGTTTGTCCCTCTGCAGCACTCTTGTCAAGACTTGAAATGTATTGCTTAATTTAGCAGTTATTTCAACTCTGCTTTTTAAGTTCTCGTATAAGCAACCTATTTCTTGAACTATTTTGACTGGAATGCCATACATCAGCGAAGTTTTCTTCATGATTGCCCTGTCTATGGAATCAAATGCTTTGCTCAAGTCTGTTTAGCATTAAGAAATTAATATATGTTATTTGACAATTACATCTGAGTGCTTGTCCTTGGGTTCTGATCTTTCCCCATTGATCAACTAACATTTCATCTGATTGAAAGATTCCATTGCATTTCATAGAAAAATATTCATAATACATTTATTAGTGAGATATATTCTGAATCACTCTATTCATGAAATGAAGTTGCCGCTCCATCCAGAAACAATCTACATCAACAGTCTCATTAGATCCAAAGTGTGCATAGAAATGAGATGATAATTTGATCCCGTTAAAGACCAAGAACTAGTAGAAAACTAGAAAATGCAAGAACTAGAAATTGTTTTCTCTTTGTGCTCTTGATAGTATTGGTAAGTATTAATGATTAGTTTAAAATTTCAGTGAAAATTGATTGAAAAGGAATCTATAGATAATTTTGAAAATATCCAGCAAATTACTTATCGAGCCCTGTAGCTTCTTTGCTATAAATCTGAAGTGAAACTACATAAACCTCGTACGTCAAGACTCTGGAAATCATAATTGAATAAAACACTAACACTTTGTTAACTGTTTGACATTATTAGTTATCTACAGGAAGCATTTAATGAATTCCGTATATGTAATGAAGATCTCCAGTTCATTAGTAATGAATATCTCCAGCTGATTTTCATCAATTCCAGATTTCAATAAAGTAAACTTCTCTTAAATTTATATGCAATTGCATATATTACAAATTTACAGCTAATGGCCGATTTACAACAGTTGATCGTATAAGCATATGCGGATATTAAACATATCAGAATAAGCTTATTCAATATATCCAAGTGAAGAATTTTCTTGTCTGCTACTTAATGCGATAGATTTGTTTAAATCGATATTGAAGCATCTGATATCGCTGTGCTGGAATAATTTTATGATTTATACATATTTTGAAAGTTTCAGTGGACCATGAGCAATTTGAGTTCACAACTGAGTTGAGTGGCTTACAATGACACCATTCATGAAATGTCAAGTTTTATATATTATATAATCTACTGTTTCTTAGTAAAGCATTAAATAGTTAAGATTGTACGTAATTAAGAACTAATGTACATTACGTAAATAATAATTGAACCTACTGGGTAAGTATTGGTATATTTGTGATGTTTATTTTAATGTCATTTTTGTTATCGTAGACTTGATATGTATGAAATTGGTGTTACTTAACTATAATGATATCAATTGTACTTTCTGAATTGTAATATCTGGAATACAATTAACGTTTCTTATTCTTAACTATTATATTAGCTATTATATATGCAATTATTTGTTTTAATTTGAATATATGAAGGTCATCAGCTTAGAATTTTTGATACATTGTTAAAGTTAGCTTCTCTCTAAATATTTAAAATTCTGATTCTTCTTTGAAATCTCGATCAGTGCAGTGTCTTGTATATGTTAATTCTTTTATTGGACATAGTCTAATATTCTGTTACTATAGAAGAATTAGAGGTCCTCCTCGCTATCAGAACGAAGTTGAAAGTCAACGCGCATATGATCAGCCTGGGACTGAATGGCATGCACCTCGTAAATATGATGTTGATGGCCGTAGACAGCGCCATAGCTTCACAAGTGATCAATCTAGAGAAAGTCATTCGTTTACGATTCAAGAACAAGATGAATATGGGTCAAGAAGATCAGGAAGATCAAGAAGTCTGAAACGCCGCAGTCAAGATGACTGGATTGATCAGAGTAGAGAAGATGAAGTAAATCATACTCATCATTTAAAAGAAGCAAGATGGGAAGATGACAGAGTGATAAAGGCAGCAAACGATTGTCACTCTGCCAGTAGTGCCTTTGTGGATCATCATGTTTCTAACGTGAAGTTTCAGAGACCTCGCAGTAAGAGTGATGCCAGATCTGGTCGTGACTCTGAGTCTACTGTTATGTGCAATACATACGCGTATAGAATGACGAAAGGCATTGACGATAGAAATAAGCTAACAAGATTACGATACATTTTACCAAGTAATGAATCTTATGATATGAATGACAAGAAAGCTGTAGTTAGCTCTAGTGACTTTCAGCCTGTCAAAAGTCCAGTCAAGAAAATGATTACACATGAGTCATCAGTGTCTGGTGCTCGTGTTAAGTCTCAGCAGTCCGATGTGGATAGTCAGTTGTATTCCAAAGATAAATATAATTCTGGTTTGTCGTTTCATGATGCTGATATTATCCAGAAACAGAAACTCAGAGTGGAAGATCTCAGTATGAAACGTAAGTGTATGCAGTCGGTCATTTAGTAATATTGTATAAGATGAGTCTTGCTCTTTTTTGATATTTTTTACTTTGCATGACAAAAAATAAATATATCAAAAAGAAATCCTAAATCTTAAACTTCCAGTGGCATAAAGTTCAAATAATCTATGTAAGAAATAATTGAAAAATATATTCATAACTGAAGAAATATACTCTTATTTTTCTTAAAATTGTTTATTATTTTCATATTGCATTTTCATATGTTTGTTCCAATTGAAACTCTTTGCGTAGCGCATCTTTATACTTTTCTTTGTACTTTTTTGTTTTATATTTTACGACTGGGAAACATTATTATAAGAGATAAAGTCTTTTTGAATAATTATTACAAGGGTGAGGTTTTATTCCAGGCCCTGCAGTGGATGAATGGAAAAATATGAAGTCTAGTGTAAAAAATTCAGGAGATTCATGTGACAAGCCTTCATTAACTCACCATAGATCTGACTCATATACACCACCCAATAATATTACACTTTCACAACAGAGTATACTACCTTCAAAAAGTTCTCAGGTAGTCGCTACTGGTAAAAAGGATATTATTTTTGATCTTTCACCTATGGATATCATTATTACAAGAAAATACAGTCCAGTGCGACTGGATGCTAAAAACGATATGGCGTCTGATTATCATGTTGAGCGTCGCATTGTAAAAGTTACTCCTGATGTCATTCAGGTGTCAGGCAACATACAGCGTGCTAAAAATAATGACTTTGATGCAGATATTGATATGGTAGAGACAGATAGAAATAATGAAATGAAGAGATTGGCTGGGAGGCGAGGGTACTGTGAGAATGTTTCAGGGGAAACTGCAATGACTTTGACACAACCATTTGGAGATAAGGATGAACGAGATAAGGATGAACGAGTTGAAAAGAACAGGTACTTTAACGTTTTTTAACATAAAAAATTTAACGATTTCTAATTCTTATTCAAAATTTTTATATGATACTTAAAAAAAATAGGTTAATAAACTGTGTAGTTTAATAATTTCTAAGGTTTCTAGCATTTCTGGCACTATGAAGCAGAATGGCATGCAATAAATCGGTTACTTTATAAGTGTGGTGATAATTAAATTCAGTATGGTATAGTTTTTAGTGCAGCGCAAGTTTTAAAGATCAAGGAGATCTTAGTTTCAGTTTCTACTTCAATATTTTTGTGATAAAATATATAATTATCGAGCTAGTATTATTTAATTATTCTAAATTGCAATATATATATAAGACAGGTATGTTTATTATTTGCAGTAACCATGTCCACTTTTATGTTACATTTGATGAATGTTGATTAATTTTCTCTACTTTGCTGTTAGTTCTTCATAAAATGAGCAAATATTGCAATTGTTTTTAGATATTCTGGTAGTAACTGTAAAGATGTTTATAATCCTGGTTCAGTTGGTGCCAGCATAACCAAGCCAGAGATAATTAATAATTCAAAGCTGAGAAATAGTCAAGTTGCTGATTACGCTTCATCAAACATTATAAATAGCAATGCTAATTGTGATTCAAATATAATTATTCAGTATCGAAATGTAGCTCCGGTATCAAAGGCATCATTGGAGCACGCATCTAATAATTATAATCGATCGGTAGATTTCAGAAGGATCTCTAATGATGGTGATCGTAATGATGACCATGCTCGAGGTGCATCTTGTTTTACTGCAGACTCTGGGCTCAACAAACAGCATTTATTTGTTACTAGTCGAAGAGAATATCACGATACTGATTCCAGAAATACTAGTAAAACTGAGCAATTTGTTAATGAAACCAAGCAAGAAGCAAGAATTTCAAGTAATGCTCAGTCAATACAGCAATCTAAACGTAGAATTAGAAATCCTGCTGATTATACTGATGATCAACGAGTTGGTGGTAAATTATCTGATCAGTGCCTTGTATCACGGCATTCAAATAGCTTTATTGTCAATCAGAGTGAAAACTGTAATCATATGAACGTAATTAGTCAAGCGCTCAAGAATAATAGCATCAGTCATCCAAAACTTGTTAAGTTAAAATCTCAAGATAGAAGTCATATTGTCACTTCAAATAATAATGATGCTGTGATAATTAGGCCCAAAGCTAACTTTACTAGTGGTAACAGTAAAGGCAATAAAGTCAATGCTGTAAATAAACTCAAGAATTCAGTGAACTCAGTTGTTACTAAATGTGCAAAGAAAGAAAGCCTTACAATTAAGCAGCGACCAGGCAGTTCATTTGGAGATGTAGATGAGAGAGAATGCAGTTCAATAGCTGATAAAGATGAACGGAATCCAGAGAAGAAAGCATGTGCACCAAGTGTCATTACACCACAGGAAGGAAAAGCAAAGTATGCTTCAGATGCAATTCAAGATGATTTGAAGGCTGATGAAACTATTGATGAATTTTGTTTAATGTTGGACGATGCATCGTCGGAGATAACTAGCATTACTGATGTGATACCACGAAGGTGAGATGCAGACAAAATTCTATATTAATTATATCAATTATAGTTATTATTGTGAGACGTGTGTAAAATGAACTTAAAGAAACGAATATTATTATTATTCATTTCATCGTGTGTTGTTTCTTCTTTTATCTTATTCAGTCATTTCATCTCCTAGATATATCTGGACTCTTTTCAACAATTTAAACTATATTCATATATATTTTTATAAAATATAAAAATATTATAATATACTCATTGGATTATATTATTATGTAATTTGTTTTAGTCTTTCAAGATTGAATAATGAAGATGGACGACGAGTTAGTGAACGAGTGGAAAAGTCTAACAAAGCATCGATATCCAACAATGATGATGCGTCATCTGTGATTACTAACGCTACGGACAATAAGTTGCCAGTGTATGTTATATTTATATTCATTCGTTTACAGTAATCCATGACGTTAAACTTAACTTTTAAAACGGGTTTTATATTATATATGTTTTACAAAATTCTAAGTAATATTGATATTTTGATATAATAATTTTACAAATGATTTATCATAATTATTGTTAAAATAAAGTAGTCTTGATGAACTTCAAGGCATGCAGTTAATTAATTTAATTAATTTAATACAAATTTACTTAATTAGTTTAGTTGCATGTTTAGTTATCAATAACGGATCAACTCTTTCTATTAAGGCGATAATTGATGAATACTGATATTATTTGTTATTGAGTCATGGTTTGTCGCTAACTTTTTTTTGTTGGACTTGCTCATATTCACCAACAAGCAAAGAATTTCTGTAATTCTAATTAACATTTATGCTATTTTTTACAATTTCTAAGCAAATTAGTAAAGTAATGAAAGTTTATCTAAATATAGAGCTGGATCTCAACTTTTGGATGAAGATGATGATGAAGAAGAAGAAGAAGAGAACAGTCATCGTTATGACAAGAAAAAGATAACTCGAGACAGATCTGACATACTGAAGAGTCTAGCTGCAATGCGTAAAGTTGAGTCAGCGGATACAGAGCTAACTCACCCAGATACATCAACAACTAAGAGCGATAATAAATCCACAACTACAGGTGAGTTGTAGTAGAGTTTTATAAATATAGAACATTCTGTTTGATATTATTTAAATTAAATTGCTTACGTGTGTTAAATTTATTTATTTGCCTGACTGTTTTCACTGTCATATTTTTATGATTTGCTTTTTTCTTTGATTTAGTTAAGAAACGAGATGCGGTTGTGGACAAGAATCGCAAAATTCCAGAAGTAAGTTCATTAAACAAAATTAATGTGAAAATATTATCAATTTTAATATTAAAGCTTGTCAGTAAATACGCTATATGTATGCTAATTGCTATGCTAATATATATGCTATTAGATTATATTGTATCTCGTCAAAATATTATTTAAGTTTGTTGCACTACATGTTAGAAGCAGCGTGAAATTATGTTATAAATTATGATTAATAATTTAATTTCTATTAATAATATGTTATAATTTCTAATGGTATCGTACGCAGTATATAAATCTGCGAGCTAATTCTTTTTTTCTTTGATGAATATTGTAGGCACTTAAGTATAGAGAATTATTGGCAAGATATTCGCTTAATTTTGCAAGATATTTGAAGATTGATTACTTGAATTTTTTTTGCTATGTTTTTTTTACATAAACAGGATTTAGAGTCATTAGGCTTTAATGTAATATATTTTAACTTAAAATTGGATAATTCTTCCAGCGACGTTATCCTACTGCAATGTTGAGTCGCAGAGCTGCGTTGAATTATTCATCGTCAGCACGAGATCGTTACGTGCCTGCATTGATGTCGACATCTTTCTCTCGCGGTCAATATCGTACGTATGCTGACAGAGGATATCATTCAACATCGTCGCGAAGGGACTGGCCCGTCAGCAACGATAGGAGATTGCATCCTGGGCGCTATCCTTTGATTCGTCGATAGACTTTAATTGTACAGTTACTCTAATGTGATCAATGGTGCATATTGTTTAGTATACTGAATATACAGTCAATATAAAGTCCAATATATAGTTTGTTTGCTTTGGATTTAAAGCATTTGATTGACTTCTTTTTAAATATAGCTAATAAAGCACAGCTACTTTTTTATTTCTATATGTCATTTATTGGGTAGATTGGACAGAATTTTATAACTGCACAAGAATCGTTGCTTCTCAGTGTATGCTACATATGTGCTTATTAATGTGTTCAAAATAGGCCATTATAGGCAGTTCAACGTGGGACCTATCAGTGCTTTTGATATAATATAAATTCTTAGCATTATTTTTTACTGTATATTTGGCATAATGCCTAATTGTTGTGATTTAATTAATTCTACTTATAGTAGTAGAGTTTATTGTAAAGGAAGCATTTTGTAAAGCTAGCATTTTCAGTTTGTGTTATTTTGCGTTATTTTGTTTTTTGCCATATCTGATACAGAAATAGAGTTTAAATTGGGTATACATAACAAACAAACAAAGAAAATGATGTTGTAAGTCAAGAGTTGAATCCTTGCCTTTAAATATTTTAACAGTCTTGTTTCAAATTAGAATCAGTATTGTTATTATAATAATATGCAAGATTTCTGTGCTGCAATATATATTTTTAATGCTCAATCTTTGCTGATATCCTTAAATTGCTAATAAATTTGCGTGTTCTGTGATTATAAAGATGTATTTTAGTTTTCAAGTTTTTCAGTTTTTATCATACGACTTTAATTATGCTATACAAAGTGATAAATATAGACCTTAATGCTACACTGCGTAGCATTAAGGTCTATACTTCTTTTAATTGTAACTTTGATTATGACTGAATTGTCAATTTTAAATTCAGTTTATTTAACTTGGCTGCTGTTAAATAAAAAAGTTTATTTTGTAATACAATTTAATGTATTTTTTCTAAGTCTGATACTGGTTTGAGAATCAGTGCATAGGCAGAGTTTGCTCCTCATATAGGCGATATGGCCATCCACCTACGTGACTGCTTAGGGCAGTGCCTAAATTTTAAGGGCCCCAAATTTTAGATTTTTTTTTATTAAAGCTAATATAATGATAATACAAAAAAAGCAAATATTAAATTAACTAGAATAGTTCAATAGGGTAATTCTTAGTTTCAGCTGCAATATTTAATTTCCGTACACCTCAATATTTCAATGGAAACTGTTGCTTCTAAACTAATCCTGTAGCGAAATGTGACTGTAAACGAAACTTGCAACTAATTGCAAGCAAAGAAATCTCGGCAAAGAAAAGCTGGTTGTTCGTGAATTTGTATTCACGAACAGAGAATTTGGAAAGTATTAGTGTAAATAAAATTTTGTCTGAAAATTAAATTTGTTCTGGTGCTCTATCTCCATCCATAACAATTAGCATGTGGATTCCTCACAATTTTGATTCCATAAATAGAGTGACTTTTCTGATCGCTTTATAATAAACGAATAAAAGAAAACGGTAAACAATGTTTGATACGATTGCAACAAGTTACTGTGGATGAATGCCATACTACTAAAGAAAATTATTATATAGGCCTATCTTTAAGACGACCTGTATCAAAGATGACTAGTCTCACCATCAGCATCAACATCAGTGATTTATTGTTCATTTCAGTCCATTCAATGTCTTGTCTACTGATATCGATTTTCTTCCAATTGTTGCAAAATAGCTTTTTTACTCAAATAGTCACAGCATAAAATTATTACAACTGTATTCCTTCGACGATTAAACATACTTTAAACTGGAATGTTTATATTTAGTCGAACGCGATACCGCTTTAAAGCAAAGGAGAATTGTACTCGTTTGAAACTTTTATAAATAGACACGATTTATCCGCTAATACATCATTGTTATATTTATAGACTTTACTGCCTGCGAGTAAATAGTTAATAATAATAGATTCATAATTTAATTGTCAGAACTCTATTGTTGGTGCTGGATGCACTTATCATCATTACACACTGAAAAGAATTTGCCACATTCTAAATTAGTGAAATATAGATAGAAACTTATCTATATATAAGAATTATTGAGATGAATGTTTTATCGCTAATGCTCGACTATTATATTAGTAGTTCAGTTTCTGAAATGTATGGAACAGTTATTAATAAGCTATTTATCCTGTAAACACATGAAAAACCAATAACTATTATTGGCTGGAGTCGATTGGAAAAACATAGCTTTCTTTTTTTTCACTCAGTTGTTTGAACTAGAAAGTTTAAAATTTCAGTCTTTAAATTTGGGTGTACAAAATTTCTTAATCATTTGACATAGAGCCTAATTAAATTATAATTGACATTTTTTGATGATCTAACTTGTCGATTTACATGTTAACCGCATGACATTTCTTTTAGTATTCAGGAGACTATGTACCAAGCTTATCTATTTCTGATCATTGCAATGGCTGATTATCGTGTAATATACAGTGTGATATGTACCTAAATGTGTATTATATGCCTCTGTTGAGAGAAGTTGCCGCTATCGTACTGACCTCTTGAGCTGTTTTCTGATGCGTTGTTTCTTGTTCTTTAATTTCGTAGCCTACATGTTTTGACATTTCATGATGAGATTCTATTGATTCTTTTCAACTACTTTACTGTAGATAGGCATGAAAGATAGGCCTCATGCGAGAGTTGTAGTGTAATCGCAGATTTTCATTGCATTGATGCTGGTCTACTGGTTTATTTTCTTATTTATGCGGTTTCTTTCTTTTTCTCTTTTTATTCAAGCGGTGAATAAAGATTTATATAATAGTTAGATATTATTCGTGTCGTTATAAAGAAGAATTTATGAAAGACTTTCGAAGAAACGGTGCTTAGAAATAATGACTTTTAAGTTTATCGTGATTTAGGATAGTCCTACTAGAAGTAACTTAACTTAAGAAAAGTTTTTAATAATAATAAAGCGTGATAGTTTACAGATCTCAAGACTAAAAGTCTAAAACGATTTTTATTGTTATATTTTGTCCAGTACAGTCACTATGCTGTTGTTGTTTTTTTTCAAATTTAAATTTCCAGGCTGTGTTTGGTGTCCATATCCGATGACATTTTCTATTGCACATGAAAAATGTAAGCATAAATGTTAAATTGTTAGTTAAATTAGTTAAATTGTAGCTTAAAATTCAAATTATTAATTTCACTTCTTTTTCGTATTAACTGTTATGGATCTTGAATAGGATCACCATACAATATAAAGAACATTAACTTAGTAGCTGTGATCAGTTGATAACGCAATGCGTTCAACAACTCTCAGTGACGAAGCCATATCTTATAGCAAGTGGGGTTGTTTAATTAAAAAAAAATTGAATAAATGATGCTAGTGTTATCGGTATCGGCACTGATATCGGTATGATGGTATCGATATCGGTGTAGCATTTTCGTATCCGAAACACCCTTACAAAATTTCGTCATTTATTATCAAAAATTTATGAAATAAGGTCGAATACGCGCAAAAATAAGTTGCATAACACTTGCACGTAGTGAATAATTACAGACTGCCATACCCCTCCCCCCCATATAAAAAAAGTCTCCGGATTTGCACGAATTGCATGGGTCATTGTTTTTCAGAAGTGGAGTTGTTTGAACAACCTCAAACAACCCCGTGGCCTCGCCACTGACAACTCTTTAAAATATCAATATATTTTTCAAAGCAGCGATAATAACACTATTTTCTTTCTTTATAATCGATAAACGATATTAAAAATCTAATGATAATTAATAGTTACAAGTGAATAGTAAATTAACTAATAAATTATCTTATAAATAGTAGTAATACATAATAAAATAAATAATAAAATAGAAAATACGTATAATGTTACAGGATAATTTATAATGAGATGTAAGATTATTTTGAATTAAATGAAATTGTTATTTTACTGGACAAAGATTCCTGTAAAATAACTATTTTTTTAAAGTCGCTTGGCATTATTTTCGGTCGGTCACATATTTTCTTTGACATTTGAAGAAGATATTAAACTCTAAGGTTTAATATCTTAAAACATAAGATATTAAACACAAAGGTTTGCCATTAAAGGCGAACTCTATTCAATAATTGGTAAAAATGACTGTTGATTATTAAAGGCCCATTGCCAAGACTTTTCTTCGATTTTTCATAATTCTAATTGATTTTTATATTCCTATTTTTTTATAAATAACGTATTATTACAATGATTAATTTAATATATACTTATATGCACTCTTCTCCCAGAAATCTTTTTTCATCCTGTTTCATGAGCTGCTTACCCAGATTCTTAACAGGCCTTTTTTAAAATTTATTATTATTTTTTAATTTGTAACCATTTATCTGAAGGTAATACAAAATAATTACTTTTTGCAAATGCTCCTTTTAGAAAGCTACAACCAAAGTTTTTTTGTAAAAAAGTCTTAGGCTGCAATGTATTCCCGTTAAAACCGAAATCTTATCACTTATATCGTTGTCTCTAAACACTAATTCAAGCTTATTGCTTTGGCTCCACTGCGCACTCATCGACAAATTTTTGAAATGAATAATTTTATCATCCTCGGCATCTTGCTCTCGAGTCCGTTCATCATACAATAAAATGCTGGACAATCGATAAATAACATACATTGCTAACGCCGCTTTCGTCTTCAATTACACGAATGCATTCTGATACACTGTAATATATGCCGAGTGCATAGGCAAAAACTCTATGGTTTTCGCATAACTGAGATTTGAAATAGGTTTATTCAAATACCATTAACCTTGAAGCTATTAATTAAATCTATATACTATATAATGGTCTCTGGTATATCTGATTTAGCTGAACTTAGAAGTACGGATTATGCCTATGTGCATCTTTCTTGAAAATAAATATTGTATGTTTTATTTTAATACCGGATTTTTTGTAACATTCACAGCAGCTAACGCTTCCATTGAAGGAGGGGGGGGGGGGGGGGGGGACGCTTGTGGGGGAGGGAGATTTTCTTTCATTTTCTGCGAGCTCGGGGAAGGGGTGAAAAAATAGTGGGATTGCTTACAAGATCAAAGAAGGTATATGGGCCACTCGGATCAGCTAATTCAATTACGTCTACTTTATTTTAAGAATAGTCGAGAATAATTATAGTGTGCCGAAATGCGAATCACTATCATAGTGTTACTCAAATGTTATCATAATTTTATTAGCAATTGCATTACTGATAGTTGTTTACTTTCATTGTTAACTAGAATTTATTTTTGGCTGTTGAACGAAACACAATAGCTCGAATGAACATCACTCAAACTATAATTACTAAAATTAATTACAATACCATTCAAATCATAATTGCATCGCAGTTGCGGCGCACAGTGATGATCTTCGAGTAGCTGATAACATCGTTGTTACGAATTCGGTAGCACTTGTAAGCTGTCAGTTTTGAAATGACAAAAGTTAGACTTTCCTTATTTATCCTCAAAATAGTTGTATATTTAAACTGAGAACATGACGGCGATAAAGTATGGAATATATAAAATATGCTTATGTTGATTTCGTTTTTTGCTTATCTTCGTTTTTTAAATCTGATGACATAAATATTGGAGATTAGACTTTTTGAAAGAAATAATACATTCTGCGTATTTAATTACTTTAACAGTTCAGGTAGTGTCTGTTTATATTAATGGTTAGATTTTTAAATTTAAACGTAAATATTGAGATCTGTTGATAATTTAGTAAAATTGTAATTTTTCCTTAAGTTAATAAACTAGTCTTTCAGTGCAATACAAAACAAGAGCAAATTAATGATCTTATATAGTTTAATTAAATGTGGCCAAAGGTTTTCATTGTGCCATAAATTTAAAGTTTAAAACATCACATCATTGCGATTCGGAGCATAGTTCTCTGTCAAGTTCAATTCAGGTTCATATTAGTTTTTAACTTAACATATTATTAAAGGTTGCACTGAATTTGAATTGATAAGTCGCAAGTTTATTTATGTCTCGAATTAAGTAAAATATCCATTGACAATTATCAAGGGAATGCATATGAATTTATATAAAGTTACCTTTTAGAATGGTTTCTCCAAAAAATGACATAATACATTAACCCAAATAATCGGCTAACAATTTCATTTAATAACTGTCATCGTCTCTAAATGTAACCTCAATTCAAAACCTATCCCTAGGCTTAATCATAAAAATCCGGACAATAAGTCATTTGACTGTTGATCACGAAATTTTGATCATAGGGCTATATTACAAAGACTATAGTCATAATTTATGGTCATATCAGTAGCAGAGTGTAGGGTGGGGGAACAAAAGAGCCAAGTAAGTCCCATCCTAAGGCTTATCACTTTTGGACTGCATTTACAATAAGTAAATATAATGATTGACATTTTGAGTTTTAAATGCACTCACTCTCAGCAAAAGCTATATGCTAAGCTAGACAACACTTGTTTTGGAAAAACATATGAGAATTGAAACTGAGATTTTATTGCGAAAGGGTGAGGATAAAAATATTAACTTCTCGAGACGCTACTAGATTATATCAGAATTCAATTTGTTATTATGAAAAATATGTAAAGCTAATATATCACTTAAATAGTCTTGAATTTATAACTCTTTTTTTTTAATAAAATCTTTGACTTTAAACAATTTATCAAGTTTTTTATTTGCAGGTATGTTCATTCAACAGTAAATAGATGTATAGCCCCGTTTGTGCCGTACATAGCAATTGTTGTTAAGAAACTGAACAATATAAAATCATATATTTTGAATTCTTACTTATAATGGAAAACGTTGATGAAAATTGGTCTTTAACGAACCATGACAAATCTGCCACGTATGACGCGTCCGAAGAACTTACGCAAGAATACTACGCAGAGAAGCAACTTATAATTCTTATCGTGCAAAAAATTCTCAGCCCAATCGTGGTGATATTTGGCTGTTTTGGAAATTCTATGAATATCGCTGTGCTAACGAGGCCTTGGATGAAATCTTCCACAAACTTGTATTTGACTTCTCAAGCGATCTATGATATCCTCTATCTAGTGTTCGCGTTCACTTTGAGTCTGAAGCATTATAAAATTGTAAGATTATTTTTATGTTTTTATGATAGAAAATAAATTCAATTAATCATATTTGGCTTTCTAAGCAATATCTAACTTATGATCATACCATTTACGCTGTAAATAAGTTATAATTGATTACTTTATTTTTCAATAAGCTAATTAAATGCAAAATTTTACGAATTTAAATTTAATTAATAAGATTATTTGATCAGACTAATAAAATTGTAAATTCCAACTGGCGTTGGTTCAATATTGTACTTTTATTTTTAAAAACGTTTAATTGAACGCACTGTCATCTGGTAAATGGCCATTTAAAAAAAGAAAAGATATTGAAACATTGGACATTAAAGTGTATCTTGTTCAATAGACCTCCTTGCAAGTTTGTAAGCTGTTTGATATAACACTTTATGCATGCTAAGTTCATATTTGGTATAGCATGCATAAAGTATGCATGCTAAGAATACTTAGCATGCATACTTTATGCATGCTAAGTATTCTCCTGACGTCTATGCGACTTTAGATATTGTAAAATGCGCACTAAATTGTTGACGGGAAAGAGAATTTGTGTAGTTTTAGAATGAAAAATACAACATTTAAAATTAAACCACCATCCACATTACATCAGTGCGTTGTCTAAACTATGGTGGCCTAAAGTTTGAGATTTAACATGATTTCATCATAGTTT
This sequence comes from Oconnorella tubifera, assembly GCA_034700105.1. Lineage (NCBI taxonomy): Eukaryota > Metazoa > Annelida > Clitellata > Enchytraeida > Enchytraeidae > Oconnorella > Oconnorella tubifera. Next base: position 361 of record JAQIXG010000904.1, on the reverse strand, counting down.
AAATTATTATTCATTATCTTGTTAATTATTATTGGATGCATTACAAACGAGTTGTATGTTGAAATTTTGATGTAAATTGTGTTTGTAGGTTGGCGAAACAAAAGCTTTTATGATATACAGAGCTTACATTGGTAAGACTCTGACAGACATTTGGAGCAACACTGGAATATGGATAACTGTCACATTCACTATAGAAAGGTATTAGAATTGTTAGATAGCATTAATTGTTAACATTTTATACATTTTCAAGTTCGAGATACGGTTGACTCTTCCACCTTGTTTGGTGGACTATTCGATGAACATTTCATTATCAATTTAAAATGTCACTAATATAAATTTTGTAGTACTTTTATTACACAGG
>JAQIXG010000903.1:0-26247 GCA_034700105.1 Oconnorella tubifera | reverse complement strand
TAACAAATTACTAGGATTTTTACAGCGATAATTAATAGCTGTTTATTGTAACGTCAGTATAGTATCAATGAGGCAGATTTTTGACTAAATAAAATAAGTTCTATACAAATGACATTTAGATATTCATTCAAATCTAATATATGGTTATTCAGACTTGGGTGGATTGCTTACTTCATTATATGTTTCTATATTAAGCATGCGGTATATAAATCCGTATATAATTTCTATAAATCAATTATATTTATATAATTATCACAGTGTAGCATATATGCCGTGCAAAAATAAGTCTACAGCAAGTGTATCATAGACTTTCAGTTGTAAAACAAAAGTACTTGAGCTAGTTTTATGTATAAAAACTTGATAGCGGATAAGCAGTCATGTGACCTGAGAATGGGGTGGGGGAGGGGGTGGGTATATAATTGCTGGTTCAATTTATTGCTAGTGCGTTGTTAAATGGCGATATTTTATATAGTCATTTTTACTCAACAAGGCTGATGATAAGATTTAGTCAGTGCTTGTCACACGCAAGTCTATTGCAAGCGAATTACTAAGCGATTATTACTAAGTGAATTGATTGATCAATATACCCATCAATCGGATAATTATAATTAGTTTACTTCATTTATAGCATTTCAAAATAAATGCTTTAAAACAACATTGTAGGTTCAATGAATAATTATTGTCTTATTATTTTCTAAGACTCAATTGCAAGTTAAATTGTATTCTCTAAAACATTTTTTTTAAATTTATATTCTATATATTAGGCGATGGAAGAACAAACAGAGGAAAATCATAATGCGGGAAAGTCTAAATCAACTGTGATTGGTGGAAGGGTTGGTGGTCTGGCCGTCAAGCGACCAATGAACTCTTTTCTTATATTTTGTAAGAGACACAGAGCTTTGGTTCATGAGAAGAATCCAAATATTGACAATAGAAGTGTAACTCGCATGTTGGGAGATCTGTGGAAAACAATAAGACCGGAAGAAAGGGCGGCTTATGAGAATCTTTCAAAACAGGTAACAAATGAGAGTATTTAAAAAACAAGTATTGTGACATGAAAATTGAAGTTTATTCTAATCATTTAAATATATGAGATTAGTTTAAAGTGAGAGTATTGTTATAAATGGTATTTGAAGATGCCATTTATAACTGAAATTTGAAATTGCTGAATAAACATATTGCTTAAGGGTACAGACAGTTAGTATAATTTCAAACATCAAGACGCCAGGATTCTCCTGTTCCAAATTGTTCTTTCTAATGTTACAAAGTTTTATTTTATAGATATTTAGTATATTAAGTTAAAATATTGGTGTATGAAATTTTAGATTAATACGCGTTATAGGAGGCCTAAAGTTTACAAAATTGAAATTATTAAATGAGATTCTGGAGTGACTATTGTCACTGCATTATTACAAAGGTAAACTTAATTTCAAGCATTCATGTTTAGGTACTGGATGAAATAAAATAGCGAAATGTAAAATGTCGATTAATGAGATCCTATACTTTTATAAATAAAAGATAATTTAATTTCTAAGTTAAATTTGTTTGCACTTTAGAATAAAGACGCTTTCTATAAGGCTAATCCGAACTTCAAATGGCGCCACACTGAATCGAGTCAGGTTGAAAATAATGGTTCTACAGGGGGTGAAGAGCCACCGTCCTCTAGTGTTTCTGAAATAAAAAGTTTTGATAAAGTCTGTCTGGATAAAACTTCAGGTATGATACGGGTTTTAGAATTTATAAAAAAAAAATTCTTTTTTATAATTATTATGCGCTTAATATTGTTGTATGTGCAATTGAATTTTGTAATTAAACCAAAAAGAAAATTTTTGTATGACATATTATGAGCCTGCAGATTATACCTTTGGGTGTGATTGATCCATAGATGTTATTCATTAATTTATATTCAATTGATTATCAATGGAGTCTTGTTTTAATTATCGATGTTGATATAAGGTTAAATAATATGTTACATTGTTGGCATTAATAATAAAAAATACAAAGAATGACAATGTAATGGCTGTTACTTTTTCATTTTTATTCAATTGTAACAGTATAAGCTGTGTATAATGTTTTTGTGCTCTGAATTTTTTACATTGTTATTAGTCTGAAAAAATATTAGAGCTATCTACATATATTTCTTTTGCTGTTTGTTGCCCTGTTATAAATTCATTTAATTCAGTGCCGTGTCTCAATTTTACTATTTTTATTTCCTTTCAATTTAATTTAAGATTGAAGGATATAAGGATATACATAACATATGAATAAAGCAAAGAACACAGAGTAAAAATTATGCCAATTACAGTAATACCAAGTCAAATAATATAAGTCCCAATAATAAGTTTCTATTTTAAGATTTAATAAGTTTTTCTCTATTATAACATGTAATATGATCGAGAATCTATTATTAATATGGCTAATAAGTCGTGCTAACATTTTATGCAGTTTCAGACGCATCAACTATGGGTGGACTGGGTATGCTATTGTACGCCGGTGAACAGTCCCTGACTGTCACAAGTTCCTCTCACCAGGCCTTTACTTCCCCAGTCAATACCCCCGTAGAGGGACCACTTTTGACAAAGGACAATAGTTCCATTTCTTCCAGCACAGCGTTTATTCCAACTGAAAATGTCAAATTGACGAGTGGTGCGCAAAATATTTCATTGCCTCAACTTTGTTCTGTGAGAAATACAGATGAAGTTGTAGTTAAAGATGTTGTAAAGCCGCGTGATGGGAGTTTTAAGAAAAGAAGAATTAAGAAAAAGGTATCGCGTTGATTAATTTATAATAGTTATATTTCCGTTTAAATCGCGTGAAAAAATGAATTTACAGAAAGTATATAAATGCGTGTATAAAAATATGAGAAATTTATACGAAGAATTTTATTGTATATTTATTATAGAATTGATATAAATATATCACGGAGCAAATATATCATCAAGGTTTTAGATATGGTGACTTGCATTCTGAATATATTAATGAAGATAACCACTTGTTTGACTAGCATTCTATAATTTGCAAACTCTTTTATTTCTCATAAATGAAATATATTAATATATATATATTATATTATATATATATTATATTTCATACAGTACATACCTGATCAAAATTCCGTCATTTTTTCGATACAAATTTCATTATATTTTTACATTTTATTCTTATGTTTACAGAAAACAATCGTCAATAATATGGACAATATATCGAACGTGCCTTTGTTTCCTTCTGTTAATTTTTCCAATTACGAAATGGACGGTAAGTCTTGGTCAAAAGCTGATCATGAAAAAATGCAACCACCAACAACGCGCGTTGACTTCACCCAGTCAGCCGTAGATTTTCCCATTGATTTATCATCCGATTCGATAAATAAACAAATAAAGCCCGTTTCGATTCAAAATGCAACTTTCATAGAATCACAAAAGAATGCAACTTTTATAGACCAATATCAACAACAGGCCCAGCAGCTTAATTTATTACTGCAGCAAGCCGGTTTTGTACAACAGAATAAACTGCTAACTCAGCAACAAGTCTTGCAGTTAAATCTGCTGCTGCAACAAGCTCAGCAGCAAAATAGCCAATCGCAAGTTCAGATTAAGCAGCAGCTAAATCAACAGTTGCCTAAGCAGAATTTACTCACTCAGCAACTGCCAAATCAGAAACTTTTAAGCCCGCAGCTGACTAATCAGCATCTTGTTTCGAATCAACTGGCTGAGGCAGTTATGCAGCAGCAATCTCAGCAACAGAATGTGCAAAATGTACAACAGTTACAGCAGATTCAGCTGCAACAGCAGTTGCTCTATCAACTACAGCAAGTTTCTAAGCAGCCACAGCAGAGTCAAGCACTCGATGTGCCTGCGCAATTTTCCTTTCAACTAGCCGGACTTATTCCCAGTAGTACAAATACTAGTACTGTTAAGGATTCATGTTTAAATCCTGAAAATATTGATTATGCAAGACTTCAGGCTATGACAGTTCCTTCCCCAAAATGGATAATCGGAAACACGGATCCGAAATCATCAGTTTCACGCATTTCAGCATCTATCGCTGAAACAAATAAATTTCCGAATGTCACTTTTCAGAATTACGCCAAACCCGGTACTCCGATAATTGTGGGAGGAACATCGAGTATGGGGCAGTTTGTTCCCGGCCAATCAGGCGTGATTTTTAACTATCAGGCTAATTCATCAGGAGGGCTACCTTCATTTCAAAATTCACCCAGCCAATCCGTGAAATCGAAATTTTTGTTTAACCCCACATTGCAATGTAGCACGGCGCCACCTTTAGGTTTAAATTTGAATGAAGTTTCAGGTAAGGAAACCGTACAAGCGGTTTCAGGTCAGTCTTTGTTCATAGGATCTCTTCCCCAGAACTTTTCTAAGCTTTCCTATGCCCCGCAGTCCGGAGCGAATTCCAAACAAGTTGACGGTGTCACCATTAATAAACTAATGTTTGAGAAAGTAATAGAGGCTGTCTATTCAAAGGAAATGCTGAATCAGCGAGATGCAAAAGACGAAGATGACAAGCAGCGATTTCCTAAAACTAAAAAACAAATGGCCATTGATAAATCTTCGTGCAAAGTGTCCGTTTCTTCGAATGGTGCATCACCTGATACATCTCCTGGAAATGAAAAATCAGTGGCAGCGAAAGGTTTATTCGAACAATCGCATCAGGGTCATGGAAAAGAATCACAAATAAATGTTTCAACTTCTGAAAGAATATCGAACGAAGATGCCGCTAGATTGACATTCGGCGAAATACATGAGCAGCTTATTCTGAAATTAGTGGAAAAAGAAGGATCACTTTTACTCGAAAATACACCGAAAGTGTTTCCAACTATAACGAAGTGTAAAAAAGAAGAGATTGCTCAATATCAGAACGGGAGAAACTTGAATGAATTTCGCTGTAAGGTGATGTCAAATAATGGGTATACAGACGGTAGTTTTGTTGGAAAAAGTGTCAATGATTCGAATCTGATAAAGGAATTTACAAGCGGAGCTTATTTACCGAAAGCTGGTTTGCCATCGAGTAATAATTTCAAGGATCTACTGGCTGGTCAATATCATTCTCAAAACAAAGCTTCAAGTAAGTAGTGTGCTTGTTTTGTTGTAATTCTTTTTTAGTTTAGGTTTTATGATCATTTTAAAACCTTCTATAATTAGTTTAATATTATGTATTCATTTATCTTAGTAGATTTTTATTAAAACCAATAGTTATTAAGTTTGTATTGCATAACTTACATTATAATAATTATAAGCCTTATCAGCATTACTGTAAATTCGTCTAATTTCATAATAATTATTACAAAACGATAGAAAATTATTTTATCAAATATGCTATAAAATTACAATGTTTATTTGATCACTGTTTATTTATTAATTGCAGAGTCTGTTATCAATGCTCCAATCACAACACCCGAAACAAACAGTTCTACGACCATCGACCAATCGCGTTTGGTCGTACACAGACTTATCGAGCAGTTTATCATGCAGAATTCAACCGATTCCCAGATCTATCCGCATCGGTTAGATCCCGTCAAGACCTCCGACCATCCAACCAATCAACGCAGTGCCTACTCACTAGATGAGCAAATCGCTGGCTTAATCGTAGCCGGTATGAACGGAGAAGCTTCACGGGATTTAATCTCGACTGATTTACCGATAGCGCGTGTAAAAGGCACGCGACGTAAACGTCGTTCCAAATGTGAGATACTGAATGACGAGAAACTGCTTGATATGGACGTTAAATCAACCGAAGTTCCCGTGAAAAAAAGACGTAGGAAAAAGAATGTAGAAACTGTAGCGAGTCAATCGAGTAACGTAAAATACGATATTGAAAATCATATCGTATCAGAGGCTGGTGAGAAAAAACAACGATGCGAACCCGTTAATGTAATTCAAAATGTTTCCGAACTGGTGAGGAATTCCCTCCCAATTAATTGGTCTACGATGAATCTTCCACATTCTGTTGAAGTTCCCGTTAGTGAGAATTTAGCGTCTCGATATTCGGGGAATGATATAATCGCGCAGTTTTTAACTTATCCCGATGTTTCAGGACTAAACGGGGCATCATATTTTGGAGGAGGCGGGGAATTGAAGCCTGATAATCACCGGGGTATGACTTTTGAAGAAATAAATAATAACGGCAATAGAGAAGAGATGGAGCCGAAAGTGGAAGATTCGATAGCGGATTTCAGTCGAGGGAATAGAGATCAAGAAATAAGAACGGTGGCTGGATTGAGGAAATCGAAGAGAAATAATCGCGGTAAGAAGTATAAGGAGCTGATATCACAGGGAGTGTTGCATGCTGCAAGGAAGAGATTAGATTCCAGGTAAAATTATAAATTTGTGTTTTTAGATGCGTTCTCAATTGCATTTATTTTGCAGTATTATGTATTTGATATTATTTGTTGGTTCGCAGTAATGCATTCAAGGTCAGTTGTTGATTTGATGTAATGTTTAGAAGATTTATTGAAAATCAAACATTTCACTCATTTTAAATTTTCTGTTAAAAAGCTTACTCATAAAAAATTCCATACTTTGTATCTAACCCTATGAATCATAATCCTTCATTTTATTCCATAAATTTTGTGTGGGTTTTTCTGGTCATTATTTTTAATAAATAAAACAAATATTCAGGATATTACTTCTGATGCCCCCCCCACATCCTCTTTATCCCATCCATTTTATTTATGTTCTTATCTATTTATACTCAGTTTATTTTATAAACATTTTCTAGTGGTATGACTAGAAAATGTTATATTATATATTATCTAGAAAATATATTATAGAAAATATTCTATAATATATTATATAATTATAGAAACGAAAATTATTTTATTTTATATAATTAAAAATCTCTTTCTGTATTTAGTATCGGTGAAGGTAATGAAGATACGAATGAAGAGAATGATGATGAGGGATTGATGCAAGATGAAGAACTAGACTGCTTGCCGGGGATCGCGCTATCAACGAGACAAAGAGCAACATCTTATAACGCCATGTTGGCAGGGGATGGAGATTCGGCAAGACGCTATAAATCCGGGTAAGGAGGGTATTTTCGATTTTGGCAAGAATTTTTTTTTTGGCAAACACAAAGGTTCATATAGTCTACACAAAATTAGATATTATGTTGTTTTCTGAATAATTAATGCTCCTGATCCATGCGAAGTTGCCATGTGGCAGGATTATATAAGAATGTACAATGTACATAGCACAATGTTTTAATAGGTGAAACACAGTGTTGTTAGAAAATAAATTTTATTTTTATGATTTTAAGTCGGGAATCAATAATTCATAATGTGTAACATTTGCTTCATTCTAGACCACTGCTACTGCTATTCTAGATTCTACTTGACTACTGCTACTGCTAGACTACTACTGCTATGTACTTACTTACTCACGAAGCTACTTACTTACTTTTATATTAAGTAGCTTTTAAAAGGTCCGTGAAGTTAGCCCCCCCAACAATTTTTATAACATCGATCATTTGTGCTACGTTTGTGCCTTAAAAAATTTCACGGCCAACTTCACGTCAGCCCCCCCAACTTCCATTTTCACCAATTTTTTAACATTGATCGTTTGTGCTACGTTTGTGCAGTAAAATTATATTTTTAGAATTAGGGTTAGAATTAGGTTTAAGATTAAACTTCCATTTCACCAATTTTTTAACATCGATCGTTTGTGCTACGTTTGTGCAGTAAAATTATATTTTATTTTGTTAAATTGATCGAAATTAAATTTATTTAACTTCTAACCCTAATTCTAACCCTAATTCTAACCCTAATCTTATCCCTAATTCTAACCCTAATTCTAACCCTAATCCTATCCCTATTTCTAACCCTAATTCTATCCCTATTTCTAACCCTAATCCTAACCCTAATTCTAACCCTAATTCTAACCCTAATCCTAACCCTAATTCTAACCCTAATTCTAACCCTAATCCTAACAGTTAGACATCACTTAACTTGTATCTAATTAACGTCTATTAAATAACATTCATCTTGATTGACACATAAGCTACCGGGCTGAAGGGGCGGGGCTTGTTAAAAACTATGCCTAGCTATTACCAGAAGCCATATTTTGTTTTCTAATAACTTACTGAATAATGGAGTACAAACGAAATTTTTTACAGCACAATCCGGCACAAACGTAGCCCAAACGATTGATGTTAAAAAATTGGTGAAAATCGAAGTTGGGGGGGCTGACGTGAAGTTGGCCCCCCATATTTTGTTTTCTAATAACTTAATGAATAAAGGAGTACAAATGAAAAAATTTATGGCGCAATCCGGCACAAATGTAGCACAAACAATCGATGTTATAAAAATATTATAAAAAATTGTTGGGGGGCCAACTTCACGGACCTGCTTTTAAATTACTTTATATATTAAACTAATTTATTTGAAGTTACCTATTGTTTTGCATTTTTCTTTTCAGTGACTTTGATTTGGAAGCGCACATTGCTACATTGCCGCTTTGTCAGATAGAGATCGCAGAGAAACGACCAATCGCGGGCAAGATTAAACTACGATCGATGAGTCATCCGGGGGGTGGGGGGGGTTTAGCCGGTGGACAAAATATTTTGAGTCAAAGTCTTGCATCAGAGGATCAAGAAAAATGTACGTTAGATATTTAATGAATATTTATGATAGTGCTAATTTTTCATAGTTTGGTGATTTTTAGGAGGTAGTGGTGGTTTTTATAATTTAATGATTTTGTGGTTTTTAGGGTTAGGGTTATACATAGGTTTCTTTGATTTGTGTCCCTTTTTTGTAACCTTCTATTATCCACTTATCATAATTATAGTTCTATTCTGTATCTATTATAAAGGTAATTGCCTTTGACCCTGTACTTTACTACTATGTTTTATAAAGAGCTATTTATTTGAATACAAGCCTAATTGCAATATTGACAATTATTTATTATCATGCAATGTATTTGTTTCACAATATTGCTAATTATTAATATTTTAAATTGAGATGCTATTTGTCTAAATGCAATTTATTGAAGCCCTTATATGTTAAATTTATTCTTTATATACTTTATATTATGTTATATATATTAACTTTATATGTTGTATTTATGTATTTATATATCGATCAATGCTGTATTTATGCAGAAAATACTGTATTTATACTGCGTTGTATTTTCAGGTGATTATTCCAAAGTGCTGCTAAATATTGTCGACCTCTGGCGAATGACTAGAGAAAACTCTGCGCTACATTGTGAAGTGTCTAATGACATCATCAAACCGAAGATGATAGGTAGTGAGAAACGCAAGTATAGACAACATCCCATTGTGCATTTACGCGCTGTGCCTTCAGCACGCATAGGTAACGTTTAATTTAACTAGTTAACATTAGATACTGATAGATAATTTTGTAGTCTAAATCTTACTCGATTTCAACGATTTAAATGATTTCAACTAGATTTGACTAGCCGCAGCTGGATTTTACTGGATTTGCTAGTTGTAACTAGATATTGCTAGATTCAACTAGTCACATTTTACAGCTTGATTTAACTAGCTTTAACAAGTTGTAGCTGGATTTAATAATAGATATAACTGTAGATATAGCTATAATATTGATATTTAACTAATCTTAACTAGATCTAGCATAGTTTATTACTTTGAACAATATTTGCTTTAATTAGATATTGATAGATATTTTTGTTACATGGTGCATGATTTTTCTAAATACATGCCTCATTTATAATCTGTTTATTGAGGATCATTCTTTCTACAGTTATTTGATTTAATGAGTTGTAATGTAATTTTAAAATACTTTATAAGTTTAATAATACTCTTATTATTAATAACTTTTATTTTATATTCTAGAATCCTCTTTATTTACAAACTTAAAGCCTTACTCTTCAACATCTAATAACACATCAACATCGAATGACATTATCGAAGCAATCGGAGAAACTGCATCATATCAACACAACGCTTCGATGCAAACCTCAATTTCTGCAAATCCTATCTATGCAATTAATTCAAAAACTTCTGATTATATGTCAGGGAGTTTGTGTTCGTATCCGTCATCAAAACTAGACTCGGATATAATGAGTTGTAGCAGTCTAGCTGCTTTGGCTGATGTGGCAATGGAGGCTCGTATTTGCCATACGTCTTGTTGTTGAATTGAGCGTAAAAACTGAATGTTTTATGATAAATTTTGGTGGCTTCCAGGGAGCGGGTATAAGTTATAAACTAATTTTAGCGTTGGTTCTGGTTAATATCTGCAAGGCGCATGGTTATTGCAGATATTTCATTGGACATGGCATCATCTGATTATAATAACGTCATACTACTAAAATGTGAGAGCATTGTGTGGTTTAACATAATTTTGTGAAATCGGTATGTATGTATAGAATATGTACATATGTATAGATTCTGTACATATGTATAGAATCTATACATAAGTATAGAATCAGTACATAAGTATAGAATCTGTACATAAGTATAGAATCTATTCATATGTATAGAATCTGTACATATGTATAGAATCTATTCATATGTATAGAATCTATTCATATGTATAGAATCTGTACATATACAGTATAGGCTCCCTGGAACAGATTCTTAGAAAGTATTGATTTAATTTCAGATTTGCAATAAAACAATCTCATCTATATAATTACTGCTTTAAAATGTATCGGAAATATTAATATTTTATCAAACTGCATATTTCAAATGATAGAGCGCTGATTTCATTAACATATGATAGTAATTAAATATTTTGATATATGTAAAGCTATTGTATATACTATAATATAAATGTCTGAGACAGTATTAGTGTATAATTTTTGTTTCCGATGTCATTGTTTATATATAAAAAAATCCTGTAAAAATATATGATTCATTCTGAAGTAAATTACAGGAAAAGTATTTATTTTCACAAGAATTGTTTTCAACTGTTAAGATTCGGATGTCTATAATATTAAGTATAATATATATCTTGTAATTATTCAGTCATATTATTTGGCTACATATTTCTAAATTTCTTATAAATTAAGAATTAATTTAATATATTATTAAGATTATGCAGTGTATTGATGTTAAATTTGTTAAATCTAATTGCAAAATCGTGTGTTCAAAAATATAGCATCTGGTTTGGAAAAACTGCGGACAAAAATCGTTAATTTAATTAATACATTGGAGTCAGTTTGGTCTTTGATTTATATTGAAATTTTTGTTTTAAAAAAATCTTTTTAAATTTGTTATTTAAATTGTGATTCTATATTAACTAATGAATAGATCTAGTTTTAACCAAATAATTAATATCTTTAAAAAAAAGAGTTAAACTTGTCTTACTAGATGATGATCAGCTTTATATGTTTATGTGCTGCGTAACTACAAAATCGATTAAAAAACTTGAATTTATTCAATAAAAATGGATAATAATAATCAACAAAAGTCAGTCTACAATTGACTATATTGGCGATAATCTAACACTCAGTTTACAGTTAAAATGGCAACTTTCTAATGTTTTAAATACATTTTTATTTTTTTGTCATAATAATATACAAATCGATTATATAATCTTATAGAAAATGCAGTAATATTTTTTATATAAACTTATTATAAAGAGATATAATTAAAATAAGAAAATATTTAAGGGGGGGGGGATATTTTTATATATGGCCACCCCCCCCTTCCATAACCTACAGGCTAATAAAGTTAGCCTGGTCGCTGTGCCTGTATTTGAAGCGTTTAGATTAAGTTATAATAGATAAAAAGTAACTAATTATTTCGCTATTATTAAGTTTACATTATAATTATATTATCTGAATTGACCGAGATTTTCTTTGTGATTAGGTTATTGTTTTAGCCACTGATAACCTAAAAGTTATCGTTTTTGAAGGGAAACCCCTTCCCATCCCTTGTGAAAACTTGATACTACAAGTGATATTAGTAACATCAAACATCTAAACAATCAGAGAAATTAAGCAATCAACAGATCAATTGAGTCGCCTAGTTTCAAAACTCGCCTATTCCATTTACTCTAATCTTTGGATATTTAACAAAACTGTATAATTTTTATGATTCTCAATCAATTTTTCTGAAATTTGAGATAATTGTTACCTAGGACCTCAACAATTATTAGCTGCATTTATATAAAAAAATTAATTAAACTTTTGAAGCTACAGGGGATTACAGTTTGGAATAGATGAGTTTTGAAAATGAACACTAGGAATAGACGAGTTTTGAAATTTTTAATTCGGAATAGACGAGTTTAGAAAACTATTATTCTGGAGATATCTTGTAAAATAGAATATTTAAAACTGACAGATGATAAAATTTAGAAAATATAGCATATATAGCAGTCCTTATTAAATAAAATAAGACTTTTATTATTCATTCTGACCACACAATACTGTAATGTTCAAAATTTATTATTAAGTTTTGCAGTCAATAATTTTTTAAATAATACACACAACATGTGGTATAACAACAATAAAACCACTTTTTTAACTATAAAGATTTATTATAAAATGAATACAGACTCAAACTCTTAAAATATGGTCATTGTCTCATCTGACACAAACTCTTAACAGTATCATCATCACAGTGAAGCATTTTAATAGTTTTGTTATGTTCGATGGCTGTTACATAATAATCCAATGAGTCATAGTCCAAAATGTTTAATGACGGGTAAATCCGCCCCGCGACATCGCTTAGTATCGTTGCTTCAAGGCGCTTGTGCAGAATGTCTACAAGCAAATAAAACCGTATATATTATAAGATTGTGTCTCAAGTAGTCTTATTAATTAAATCAGATTGCGCTAAAGAAAATTAATCCTAGCAGCATTACACGAGTAAAACTAACAATACTAAGACTCTTTAATACTACAAGTTCCCTTTCACCAAACATGAAAAAATTACCTCTATTTTTCCTATAACTTCTTTATACCGCATTAAAATAAATTCAATACTAAATTTATTCATTAAAATGTAATAAATATCATTCACATACCTATTCACCTGATAGTTTTCTTATTCCTTTTATCCATTTTCATTTCTTTACATTTTTCCCAAGAACATTTAATAAAAGACTGTCATCCATTTTTAAAGACTAAATTGCTAAATACACCAAATGACAGGTATTTAATAAATAAACCAATTGGAAAGCCCGGTTGTGATAATAATAAAATAAAAATTTGTAAGACGCTTTGTAATTGATTACACTATGCGCTCTTTAGTTTCAGCGTGATATAAACAATGTCACGTGGTGGTTTTAAAGCATTGTTATAGGCTGGAGGAATAGACGAGTTTTGAAACTCAATCTGTGCTGGAATAGACGAGTTTTGAAACTGACACCGACTTTGTTGACCAGTTTTCTACTAAAATGGGACAGTTTTGAAGGAAATTAATGTTATAGCATTGTAGAGCTTTGCTTGAAGGCTATAACTGTATCTCCAGGCTAAAACACACAAAATATGGAATAGACGAGTTTTGAAAGTAGACGACTCAATTGTTCCAATGAAGAACACTGACAAGAATAATTATTTCTATAATATTAAGATATTTAACTCTTATCTGAACATTAAATTTTGTCAAATCCAGAGTAAATAATTTCCAGATCTATTATTATTACTAGTTACTGGATTCTACTATTTAGTTAAATCATACCATGAGCGTGATTAAATTAAAGCAAACATATATACTTTATGAACAAATGTATCTAAAACCAGCCTATGAGAATATATATACTGTTGGGCAGTGGCATAGGCATGGGGGGGTTGTGGGGGTCACAACCTCCCCATTGGAGATCAAAACCATTTTTGTAATGTTAAAGGTCCGTTTAGTCACTTTAGTGGTGAATCCCCCCCCCCTCCCTTCTGATGATTTAGTGCATTTTTTGCGTTGGATATATTAGAGATCAGATACGAGCAATTGGAGACCGAATTAGAGTGATAACCTAAAAAAAGAAAGGTCATCACTTCAATTGGTGACCTTAATTTCTTTTTGCCAATGGGCTTAATTATAAGCCTTATTGATAGTATTGCATAATTGATTTATTTGATATTACGCTGCCATAGTTCACTTTTTATGTTAGTTTTATAAGAATAATTGAGAAATCGAGTTTTCTTTACATTAGATTAGGCAACGCGCTCGTCATTAAATTATGACATTTCCGCCTAAACGCTGAGATGACGTCATTTATTGACATTTTGAGTCACTCAATGCTTTATCGTTTCGCCAACGCGCGTTTTTAACGCGCAGCTGATCACTCAACGCAACGACTACACCGTAAAAATTTAAACAAAGTCGATGCACTTCTAACTTTCAAGTAACTGCAGTCAAGCAAATTGACGCTTTACTTGACCTCAGTAATCTATGGATATATTATATATTACTGTTGAAGCTTATACATTTATTGTCCGCAAACGTGATATTTATGGTATATTTATACATGAAAACAATGTTTTCATATTATCAGAAACAGCGAAATAAGGTCGCTCATTGGCACACCTGTATAATGCTATCAACTGACTCGCTTGAACAAATACAAAACACACTATAGAGGGTGGTATATATCATTCTTTTAAAACTGAGGGTGTATTTTGTACGCTAAATTATTCAGTTTATATTTTATTAATATATGATAAAAACAATCACGCTTATAAAATGATGCTATTTTAAATAGCATACAGAAGCGAATGACATATTTTAGCACTTAGGTGTTAAACAATTACTTACATTTATTGATTTTGCGTAATTTTTGCAGGGGGTGGGATGCCCCCCTCACTCACGCACCCTGTATCGCTGTACTGGGTCGAGAATGGTACAAAAATACAGATCAGATCCATTTTGCAATACAATATTTTGTTCCATTTTGTAGCAGTATACCCAATATAGAAAAAATGATAATACAATTTGACTAGACAATTTGTCGTCATGCAGCTGACTTTTTATGATAGTTTTTAAACTTAAAAATGCGCCCATCATTGATATGTTTCCTCGAAATACAACTACACTTGAAACTTGACAGTATGTTAGATAATGAAAATTTATAATGCCTCTTTCTATTTAATGTTTTAATTAAATAGTTCATTATAAATTATATATTTCAATGAACTGTACTGTACTGTACTTCTAACGCACCGTACGTTGTCAGATACCTGACAATTCAGAGGTGAGATACCTGACAATTCCGAGGTGAGATACCTGATAATTCCGAGGTGATATTGAACAAAGTTACCGATTAACTAAATTAATTTGCCGAGTTAATTTACAACATCTAATAATATATTGGTTTTCATATAGAATGCTCTGTAATAATATATGATAATTTTATAATATTAGTTTATATATTTACACTTGCGTTTATTTGAATTTCTGTTTTAGTAAAGAATATTATCTAAAAACATCCCCTGCACAATTGCAACAGTATTGCGATTTTAAATCTCTATTGAAAAGATTTTCTCTTAAAAGCCCTTGATATTTAACTCTCATTCGATCAAAACTTGAATTGATCAATAACACGGTAAAGATGTTGTAACTAATACAATTGTTCTAACTTTGGGTTAGTGGTACCTCTAGTTTTACGGTTTTATGCTTCGAGAATGCATTTAAGATATGCACCTACCTACCTGTAAAATAACACGCACTGATGAATAGATCGAGCGTCTGCGCTAAAACACACATCGTATTCATACCTGTGTTATCTTTCATTTTGCTTTACTAAATCAATTCTTAATATAAGTTCATCTAGCTACAAAAATGTGTCAGAATTGCTAAGCTATTATTTAAACATATTTAATCATAATAGAATATTAATCTCTATAAGCCTATATAATTAGACTAAAATTGTTGAACAGATAAACAGAGAAAAACGTTATAACAACAAATAAACACTTTCAGAATCGCTGTTAAGACTTTCGCACTCAGTCGATTTTATATTTAATTGAAATAAACTTCACTTAAGTGATTTATAACAAGAAAATACAATGATACTTCAAAGAAATTTTTTTTCACTTCTGTTATTATCAGGTAAGATAATCGTGAGATGCGTTTTTCTTTATGGATAATTAATACTGGATAACAAAGATTCCAAGCATTGGCAGTTTTATTGTTCATATTGTCAATTGAAACATTTAGTTTTAGAGCTTGTTTAAATACAAAATAATAGTTTACAATTGAAACATATAATTGCTCAGTGTTAGAAAACAAACAACAAATTTCATCGATTATATGTCATTTCGTCCCACGATTGATGCGTAGCAGTTAGGCCCTCGATTGCAAGTTCGGCCCACGGTGTTTTTAACTTAGATCGGCCCACCGACATCATTTATTCTCATTACGTAACAATATGCTCAATATGTTTGTAATATAGACAGGTTTGGAATGTAACTTATACCACCGTGGACCGAACTTACCATTGTGTTACTGACCTGTTATTTAAAACGGGTCGAGCAAACTTTTCCCTACTATCCCTAAGTCGTACTTACCTTTTCCA
Organism: Oconnorella tubifera; assembly: GCA_034700105.1. Lineage (NCBI taxonomy): Eukaryota > Metazoa > Annelida > Clitellata > Enchytraeida > Enchytraeidae > Oconnorella > Oconnorella tubifera. The sequence continues at coordinate 9,791 of JAQIXG010000903.1, read as the reverse complement.
AAATAACCAAAAATTGAAATATTTATACTCGAGTTGAATTTGTTGTGTTGATAAATCTTTTTTTTAATCAGCCGCCCTATTGCACATCTCAACCGGTCAGCTAAACGATTTAACCTTAATGAAAGGCCAATCGGCGACCTTTCAATGTACCCCCGGTCAGTCGACTGACACTCTCTACTGGTACGTCTACGACACTCCGAATAACCCCGGAGCATTGAAGCTTTACTACATCAACCAAGCCGGAGCCAATCCAGTCGCAAATGTAAATCAGAACAAGTATACAATCAATGGAACTTATAATCTTCAGGTGAATAATTTGGCGAAAGAGGACGGTGCTACGTACAGCTGTTCTTCATCTTCTCCAGACTCTTTTGGAAATCTGGTTGTAATTGGTTAGTTGGGAAACAGGACGTTTTTTCCCACATACATTTTATTCTTATTTTAAATTTATATACGCTTAATAATTCTCTAATGATGGTATGAATTATATTCTTTTCTTACCTTAAATAAAGTGATCAATCAATTAATAAATTGAATAGTAAGTCGATATACCAATTAATGAAAGACTTTATTTGGTCATTGCATTTAATTTCTGATTTAAATATAAGTGAGATTTAAGTTTAACTTCACGGTATACCGTATACCGTATTATATAACTAATATTAGACTCCGCTGTCAATTTAAACTTCTTACTAAAAGATGTAGCGAGTTAGCGATGAAGTAAGCATTCAAAGGAATTGAAACTTGAAGTAAGCATTTACAGGAATCGCCCTACAAAGCCTTGTCGTATCCGAGTCCAGCTCTTTATGCATTTCGCCATAACAAATAAATCTAGTACAAACTTTACTAAAACCAACATCAAAACGTTGACTAATCGCAAAAGCCATAGTCTTCACCAAAGAAGTAGAAATATCAAGCAAAATTAATATTAACTGTTTTAAATGCTGCACAGAATCAGTAAAAGTGACAACCACTCCCTCTAGCGGCTTGATGGTTGGCTCAACAGTCACTGTGATTTGCACGCTCACATACGGCGCACCATACATCAATTCAACAGCCAAACCTCTCGATCCAAACCAGGATCCTCAACTTGCATTATACAACGGCGGATCAAATTTGCAAGCAACGATAAATCAAACTTCAAGATGGCAAAAAGTTGCGGTAGGCCAATATTTATGCATTTTATAAATACATTTTCTCTAATAAAAAATTCTGTTCTCAATAAGATTCCATTTTACATTCTTTATAATAAAAGTCACGCACTATGTATATTTAGTTGCTTTTTTAGTACGCTTTGATCATAGTATCAAATGATCAAAGTATATTGAGCGTAAAATACTGTTATAATATAATTCTAGAATCATATAATTGTATGGTCAGAATGTTTTGATCCAAACAAAGTTTTTGCAAATGAATTACGTTATTAACAAAATCCACACTTGATTAATTTATTGCGCGTACAGATGTATAACTTGACAATATCTAGCGGAGATATGGGAAATACAATAAAGTGTACAGCAACTTCCACTGCGTCGCAAGTGACGTTTACACTGAGTGATAATACAACGCTATCTACACCCTGTAAGCTATAGTATATGTATTTATTTCTATTTTTTAATTCTCTTCAAACAGTTACAAATAAAATCGCATTAAATTAAAAATAAATAGTGAAATAATTAAATGTACGTGGTAGAAAAAATAACCCCGAAGCGATTTTGCAATATCTTAGCCAAAAATAAATATTTTGTCAATTTTTTTTGTAAGTTTTTAGAGGAGGAAATTTGACATCTAACTATCAAATTTCACTTTGATACCTCAATTCGTTCAAAAGTTATGAACTTTCTTGAACGAAAAAACTTCAAATTTAAATTTAACCAAGCTCTGTAATAGAGCAGTATCGCAATTTTGTGATTTTTGTCAAATAATTTTGCTTTTTTTTTGTATTAAACGAGTCAGTTTATAAGCATAGTGTCTGTAGATAAAGTTGATATAGCAAATATAGCCTCTGTCTGTACTTATCTGTGCCTGCAATCTCTTCTTTGTCGCTGATACGGATCGGTTCATGAAGGTTTGTGGCAAATTAGTGCAAATCAGTTGCTTCTTTAATGAAGTAATTGCTAAACTTTACAATCTTGAAATTTCTGGCTTAGTTAAATTGAAATTTTAAGTTTTTTCATAGGAAGTTCATAACTTTTGAACGAATTGAGATAACAAAGTGAAATGTGGTCGTTAGATGTCAAATTTCCTCCTCTACAAATTCACAAAATTGTGAGAAAAATATTTATTTTTGGCTTAGTTATCAAAAAGTCGCTAGGGGATTATTATTTTTTGGCGCATCCTGCATATATATCCATCATTTATTTAGTCTATAAGACATAAATTCTATCTCACAAAAACTAATCTTCTGAATTCATCTACTGTTTTTAGATCCCCCAAGAAACATGAAGTTGAACATCACCCAAGGCAGCACCGTCAGGGTCACTGATGTTCTGAACTGTTCCTCTGATGGATTCCCACAACCCACGGTTTCCTGGGTATCCTTGGATTCACCCCCAAAAAAAAATAGTTTGGATTCAAACAAGGGATCCGGTTGGGCCCTTTTGTCCCTGGATCAAGCGGGGCCCTCAACTTGGAATTGCACTGCGACTAATAACGCAGTGAATTCAGCCCAGACAAATATGACTAGCGCTGGTCAGTATGGTAAATCCTGGCAGAATATGACGTATCCCTTTCAAGGTCAGTATTTGTTGCAGTTTTGTGGCAGAGTGGTTAAATTAAAAGATTAATAATCGACAGTTGAATCCGGTTGTGATTTTGTAAATGTTTTACGTCGGTTTCCTTGTGTTAAGTTTAGATTTAATATTTTTAATATTGTCATTAATGATATAATGCAATTAATTCTTATGCTTTATTGATTGATAATTTTTGTGTAGATCTAATTGTATATATTATAGGTCATTAGAGACTCAATTCAAATAACTATTCTCTAAATTCTGTATAATTTCAGAATTACATAACTTAATTTTTGTAAATTGAAATTTTAAAATTAATTCACCAATGAGTGACATGGATATCATTCATTATCATAGTGTATCTTCATTTCAAAGGGGCTTCCATAAAAAAATTAATAAAAAAATCATCATTATCATGACATGATTCATGACTTTAACGCTTGCTTCGTGACATCATGACTTATATCAGCTAATACACATCTATATTTATTCTTTATTTCTGTTGTTTTTGTATTTCTTTACAGTTCTGGATATTTCTGGGCGCCCAGTTGTTGTCAGCTCAGCTGCAAAGTTTTTTACAGGTTTGAAAATTTTCTGACGAAAATTTTCTTTTTAAATTTGAAATAAGAAATGTTTGCATATTTTTTGTTCAAAGATACTTTCTTATCTTGTGTTTCCTTCAATTTTTTGCGTTTGATTACTTACTAGATTAATTTGGATAAATTTTTAATGATATAGTTGTTGATGTAATTATTTATTTTCTGTTTAGTTTTTATTGGTATCCGTACATTAATAAAATATTGAAATAACATTTTACAGATATACTATTAATATTTAGACAAAAATTTAAAATACAACAAATTTTGATGATTGTTTCAATATACATTGCCGCTCTCTTTATATTAACTTAGAGTCAATAAATAAGTCATTTTTACGAAGTTATTAGTTAAATATAATGTAATATATATTGTTTATCTTAGTTTCTTAATTTAAATTATTTAATCAATTTGAAATTATGTTTAATTAATTTTTTTAAATCTTTACATATTTATTAATATTTTCAGGCTTTACTATTGGGCTACAATTGCTGGTTGCACTGCTGGCTTGTGTTTTCAAAGATTCTATAAATATGATACAGTAATCTTTTCTGCACGAAAAAATATACAACTTTTTGAGATCTACGAACTTTATCTGCTCATCTTTTTAGATTTTAGTGCAAAATTTAGTTTGTGGGGGGGTGGCTTGGGACACTGGCGGATATATAAAAATTATTGGGAGGGGGGTGAGGGGTGGAATTATTTTAAGAGGAATCCAGCTGGAGATTTTCAGTTATTTTAAAATTTGGACTGAAAAAGTTTACTTTTGACTTATTATACCACAATAAATTACTGAACAATTTGTAGGGTTCCCTCTGTCCCTCCCCCTAATATCTCCACTTGGGTGTGGGTTGGGATATCACCCCTCTAAAGATTGTAAATAAAAGTAACGTCTATAATTATGATTAACTGAATTAAAACTTGTAAAACTTTTTTGGAGCCTCATTTGTGTAATTTTCTGGATGTAAAATTTTATAATTTCATTGGAGCTTATCAATTAGTATGTTACTCATTTTAAGAAATAACTCAGTGCCACTGTAAATTTATTATTTGTTACTTTTACTTATTACAACGCATGCTTTTGTGAAATATGCAATGAATATACTTTATATAACTATATATTATACGTGCGTGTATCTTTTTCAATTTACAGCTGAAATGTTGCACTTTAAATTCTGACATTTACGTACTTTAGTATCTTTAGTTTATTAATTCAGTAATATTGAAGGGTGGTGTATTTCTTTGCGTTCTGATTTATATCGATTTAATGGGGGGGGAGGGGGAATTGTTATTATTCTAGATTGATGTTTAATACTAAATAAGAAATATAAAGTTCAAAAATTGTAAGAGAAATGAACGTTTAGTGTACATGGACTCTTTATATCAACGTAATTTTGTTTAATGAAACTATAATATCGGAGCAAAAAATGTTTTTATTTAACAAAGGAAATATATAACATATTATGAACAGAATAATTTCTTGCATAAAATATAAACAACAATATATACTGTATCTATATATATATTTGTGAAAGTGTGTTTGTTTGTCCGGGGTTCGCTCCGGCCCCATAATAGTTGGTGGGCTGAAATTTTGCACCGAGGTAGGCGTACTGGCTGGGGGTGTAGTAGCGATAGTAAAAATTGACCAACCGCTCCCGTTCGCCCTGTGCAGGGAGGGAGTGGGGTATGGGCCCTGTGCTATAAGTATAGGCGATTTTGGGAGATAGCCGACTGCAAATATACAAATTTTAATTATTTCTTTATTTATAAAGAAAATATTAAATATAAATATAAAATATTGAATTATAATATCTATTTATTTATAAATGTCGTAGTATACTGTTCCCCAGCCCGGGCAACGCCGGCCAGTGCAGCTAGTACATAATAATTATGAGATGAACAATTTTAGCTAGTATATTTTAATGATGATAATGGTCATGCATATTGGGATCTGGGGGGGGGGGAGGGGTGGAGAGTGACAAATTTTATTTTGAAAGATATATTTTTTACGCTTTAATGTGGTAAGGAATTGGGACTCGCCTCTGGTGTTAAGCTTTAACTTTATTCTAACTATTGTTTAAAAATGTGTATTTGTGTAAATGTGTAAAAAACTATATTTGAACTTTGAAAAATAGCTCTGTTTTCAATATGTTTTAGTTAAAAATATGTAATCCTCCCCCCTCCGCAGAATGTAAATCAGGATGTACATCCTGCAATTATGGATTGACTGACATTTTAATTCGATAAAAATATATTTTATTTATTGTTGTGACTGTGCATTTACGAGAATAATATTATACTGCCTATAGTTGCATCATTAAACTTTGTAAATATTTCATAATGTTTAGAAGCTCTGTTTTCAATCAATTTTAGGGTTTATAAATGTACATTCTACGCCTAATATCTTTTTCAATAACAGCTTAAAATTATAAATTTTATTCAATAATTTTTTTTAATACACTATACATAAGTTTAGAGAAAGATTGAATCTCATTTTAAAATTAATTCATATGGATCGATATACAACTAAAATATAATCATGCAAAACTCTGCTAATTTTTATATTTGCTCTATTTTTGTGTAATATAAGAAAACAAACAATGCTTATAATGATACTATTAATGAATATGATGATTTATTGCATGATATAAATGTTTTATTGACATATATCTTATCTATAAATACTTATTTATAAATGTACACATGTTTGTATTTGAACTCTGATCATTTCCATATTTATTCTTGTAATTATTGTTGTCAATAAACGATTTAAAATACAAATGCAGTGTTTTTGCGATTTATTCATTTATTTAATCGAATATTATTAATATAAATTCAATTAACATATTCACATTTGACCGTCAAGACACAAATCATTTATGTTAAATTAGAGGTTGACATGAATTTATATTTCTAATCTTAAAACTCAAAACGTTATCAGTACTTTAGCAGTAGAAAATGAACAGGAAACATATATCAGACTTAAATTCAGACTTTCCATTGTAGAAGTTTCCCAGGTCTGAAACGTAATTTTTCTTATTCAAAATTTCACTAAAAATAGATTAACGGCAATAATATTAATATACAAATCTTCTTCAAAGGGTCATATAAATTGTTATACCAGTATTTCTTTTAAGCTTTGCAAGGGTGCGACAAATATTAAAATATGTAACAAAACATCATTCATCCTGAATACACCCTATGTTGTATTTGATTATATTTATGAACTGCATTGTATGAATAGATGGCGATGAAAGATTTTCAAATTGGGAAAGCATTAATTTAATAATTAAAATGTTTAAAATCATGTAAATATTTTTGAAATAACCCGATGATACAACTAAATAAGAATGCAATAATATGCCGTTGCGAAAATAATCTAATATTTTATATCAAATATTTTATATATTCACTAAACATACCCTCCCACACTTCTTTTAATGCATATTTAAACAAACTACAATACTCCACTAATACAATTACTAATCTCACTTTTTATCTCAAAAGTGAGATAAAAAGTTTATATCACTTTGTTCTCACTAATATTTTGAGAAAAGACTAAGAAACAGTCCCCGTTATAAATTGTTTGTTTTCTGTGTATTTGTTGCACTATTTACTTTTAGTTTATGTTATCTAATTTACCATTTGTTTGGTGAATTAAAGAATATATGGGGTACACAACAACCCCCTAATTTATCTAATTATTTTTAGTTTATTGATCTAATTAGCCATTTCTTTGGTGAATTAAAGAATATATGGGGTACACAACAACCCCCTCCTTCATTTGCTACATATTTGTAAAGTCTTCAAATTATGCAATAAACCTTTTCTACTGTGCGATACGACAATGACAGTTGTCTAAAAAATCAGCGAACCGAACGAAATTTTGTTTTCTACCTAACAAGGCCACAGTAAGTTTTGAAAGTTTGAAGGAAAAGAAACAAGATCGAAGCGTATATAGAGGAATGTATGCTATAACAAGACCAACCTTACGGAAACTTATAACTGTAATATCAGGTCAGTTATAATTGTTTCAAGATCGATTTAGTTTGAAGATCTATCAATATATAACTTAAACAACTTTTCTATTAGGCAAAAGTTCTATATTCAAAATAAGATTAATCAAATTTATTTAAACTGTGTTTTTAAAAAATTGTTAATTACACGTTCACTGTGTATGCCTAGAGTATATCTCAGAAGTTTGTATTTTCACACTTAGGGACTTAGATTTGTAGAATAAAATAACTTCATTATTTATATATTTAAATACATCAATACATCACATCATTATTATATTATACATAAAAAGTTGATAAGTTATACAATAGTCCTATAGCTTATAATAACTTATCATAACTGGTAACAATACATGTCGGTGATATTATTAACTATCTAATATTTCTAAATATGACACAGATAACAAAAATTTTATCAAATTTTATCAAAAGGCTCTGGCCTAACAATAGAATTTTTTTTTTTTCAAAATATTCAAACGCTATATTTATTGATTTATCGATTTATTGATTTATTGATTGATTTATTGATTGATTTATTGTTGTATTTATTTACTATATAGTTATTGATATTCTATATACGCTACATTATTTACTGAATAATTAAAGGTATTATATAAATATAAATAAAAGTCGACCTTTTATAGTACAGCGTGCAATACGCATTAAAAATATATTTTACTTTACTTTCGAACAAACCAATGAATATAACTAAATAAAACTAGGAATAAATATTCTATATAATTTACCTTAATTCTGAAACAAACATGATTGAATTACCGCCACACCGCCAATAATTATTTGATTTTGTATTTATATTTGAATACATAGACACTAGGCCTACATATTAAAAGATTTTATAGGCCTACGAAACTTCATTTCCGAACGTACTAATTTAAGTTGTTAAAATTTACGTATTTTTGTTGATATGTTTATTTTTAATAGTAATTAAAAAGACATTGTAGCTTATTTATGAGGTATATGATTTTACTGACTAAGACAAATAGTGTCAGTTAAAACATGTAATTAAGAAAATCGTCACCTAATCGTTTAACTAATTAATCCATTTCCCCCTCAAACGATCTTTACTCCTTAAAAGTTATCGATTGATGATTGAAAATTAGATACCGAGCATTGGGAAGATAAGCTGAATAGACGAAAGTTTAATAATTCAAGATACACTGCGAAATTTAGATTTTCTGTCATTTACTTATAACATAAGAGCTTGTTTGAGACAAGACAAAATGCTTTTTTTCATTTCTTATGCAAGTAAAAATTTCATTGTGTTGATGATAAAACGCCTGCTATTGTTCGCATTTCATTATTTTGGATCGCCTCTCAAGATTTGTCAAAATTATCAAACTTCTTTTTCACAAGCTGTAAAACCTAGAGTACAACGCATAAATACGAACACTTTATACTGTATAAGGGCGATACGATTTATCACTTATCTAGAACTATCATTTGTTATCATTTAAAGCTTATTAAAAAATATTATATTGCTTAAACACTATGCAATAAAAAGACATTTTCCATAACAACTCGCTAATGACATGTTACAGTATTTATGACGGTTTGCTACAAATTGCAAATGAAGTCGGTATGCTGTAAATTATGTATATGAATGTGTGGCCTAATAGTTAGAGTTTTGATCTAGAAGTAATGCTTCTGAGGTTCGAGTGATGATATACTGTTATAACAGTAATTCACGATTGTATCATTCCTCTGCATTTTCCTGTAGAAAAAGTCATATATAAAAACATATTAGTTAGCACAGACAATGTTATAATAATTTTCTCATTGTTTATACTATTTCAAAGGTTATAAGTTAATAATAATAAATTTAGACTAATTGTAACGCATCTGTTGAGACATTAGTTTTTTAATTTATATATATTTACAGAAAATCAATTTGAATTTTTATCGCTACTTTTTACTCGATATTGACAATTATAGCACTTGTGTTTGCCGACATTGTTAATTTGCACTGATCGATTTTACTTGTTTTTGCTGTTGTCTAAAAACTATAATTATCTTCGTTGTAAGCCGGTCATTTAAATAATAACACCAGCTGGCTGTATTTTGACTGAAAAAAGCTGTCATGATATTAATTGCTGCTTAAAAAATTGCACTTGCCTAATAAAAGATTTAATTAGTGCAATAGAAATTCTTACTTTATATTATTAATACGCTGTATTACATTATTACGAAGCCTTTTTATTTATTGTAAAGTTGCGTTTGCTTAATTAATGGTTGCAAATGATACACGTTATATAAGCCAATTACATACAATCACACAGCATAAGCATATTATTATACAACTTATCTTTCGCATAATGTGATGTTAACAATTTGGTCAACTGCAATGTATAGGCCTAAAGGTGCGTCCCCACCGAAGCGGCATTGCGGACGGAGTCGCTCCGCGATGCCGCTCCGCGATGCCGCAGAAA
>JAQIXG010000902.1:0-26257 GCA_034700105.1 Oconnorella tubifera | reverse complement strand
CCCCCGTCATTTGAGAATTATATTTTTTTTGGTAATAATCAGAGATAGGATTTATCTGATATGAAGAAAAGCCAGCAATGAGGTGGGCATGGCCCCCCCCATCATCTGTAACTAGAACCCTAACGACTGAAATCTATTTGCTTTGAATGACTGCTCCTGTTATTCGTAATGTTAATGCAAGCTGGCTCCCTAGAAATCATTAGACGATTAGGGCGAAAAAAAAAAAAAAAAGGTCATCAGTTTCGTTTCAAAAAAATTTGGCCCCCCCCGGTCAACAGTTCTAGATCCGCCACTGATTAAACACGACACAGTCTTAAATGAATGATTGTGATTAGCAATGCATAACTATGTAATTTCATTATGAAATCAAAATTATAGCCTATAATTCACAGATTACAAAAAGATATAGCAGAAATTATCCTTCATCTTAGCCTACGGAATGCTGTTGTGCTGCAATTGGAAGCAGTTGATCACTGATCACTGATCACACAAATCTGAATATGCATGTTGATTTAAAATGAGATCTCGTTACACTGAAGGAAGTTATCAAAGAAACTTGAGACTTGACGTTTAACTTGAGACTCAACATTTCAGACCAGTAAAAAACAGCCCTGAATAAGATCTCGAGACCATATCACACAATGATAATTACAGCAATTGGCTTATTATAATACTCTCAGTGATTTTAACAATCCATTAAATAGATGGCGCCTATTTTTGAAAGCGCATTTGTAAATTGTTTTTAATAAAATTCAAGTTCGTTCAGGAGGCCTTTGGTAGCCCCCTTTAGTTTTAGCCGCATGACAAGCCAGCAGGGAGCACACGAGGGTACCCAGGGCCCCAGAGAGCGTAACGTAGAAAGACCAGGATAACGTACAGTGGCCTGAAAGTTAACAACACATTTGATATATATACATAGCGAATAGTTTTTACTGTCTCAATGAAAAAGTTTCCTTGATAATATATGGTATAGAATTCATAAAGCATTTGACCAAAATGAGTATAACCACAGTATAAAATATCATTATAGATAGTAGTGTATCAATGTAGGCCAATGTTAATAAATAAATAAGCATATACTATTTATTGTTAATAATGAGTATTTATGCAAGATACTTTAAAAAATGTGTATGAAAATATTTCTTATGAGAAAACAAAACTTTATATTACGGTCAATTGATTTAGCGTTGATAATATATTATTATATTATGGATAAGTAGGCTATGAACTAGGGCGAAATGAGATGTGGGGATGACGTGGGGGGTGGTCGAATATTAATAAATATATATTGACTACTATTTTATGCTGACTAAGCTGGTCTTATATTCAACTTTTTAAAACTAAAATCTTATTCAAATACAGATTTCAAACTTTTTGAACAGGCAGGAAAATCTAAAAAATTGTGACTATAATAATAATAAGTCCTTTGTTAAGACCGACAAGCGAACAACGCTGTATAGGTTATGAGATTTTTATTATCACATGCTCTTACTTTTTATTGTTGTTTATTTTATGATATAATATATGCCAACTTGATGTTAAGCTGCTATGAATTTAACAGACTTTATGTAGAGCAATAATTCCAAACCAAACAACACTGCTTTGTATAATATTATAATGTAGAGTTTATTAAAAAAAGAGTTTAATTCTAGTTTCTGTTAAAACTGTATCAAGCTTATGAAGAAAGAGCTTGCTAGCATTGAGCAAAACATAACTTAATAACAATGATCCCACTCATATATCTTAAATCGATCAGTTTTTCAAAATAATTAATCTAAAAAAAGAAATAGTAGTTTATACAGTGTATTTTATTTATTTATTTATTCAGAATACAGAATAAGTTCATAACAGATAGAGTGAGTAAACAGATCTTAACCGTAGTTTTAGAATACCAGGCCTATTGCACTTACGGTATCCTACACTAAACAATAAATGTAACATTATAGATACTATAAATAACTTAAACAACCATATCGTTTTTAATCAAAATTTACATCAAATAGTTTAACAAAAAGGTATAAACATTTAAAAGTTTAATCTAGGTTTTATCCAAAATTGAGTTCATTTTTGATTATAATTACTATATCATAGTATACCATATACCCTGTTGAAATCGACCGGAGTTCGTCCCACAAGCTTTTGTAACTTCAGAATTATTCCAGCCCAGTGGAAACATAATACAACCAGCAGCTACACAGGCAACTGCAATGCCAAAATAATTATTAACATTAATTTAAAGTAGTTTAAATAAGTGCATATTTTATAGCATTATGATAAATCTTGCAAAAAGTATTTGTTACGGAAATAGGGGTGTATTGTAATATGATAAAAGTCCAATATGTCATTTTTTAGTGGATGCCATAGTTTTAACTGAAACTTGAAGTTATGGATATTTAGCAGATGCAGAGTAATAACAAAAACTATCTTCCACAGCACTTAGATACCGCAGATTTAGTATCAGTCAGTATCAGTACTCCGCAACAGATGCTGGTATGTAAACGACTTCTCATTGTATATTGTAACCTCAGCCTCTCGCTTTGCCAATAAATATTAAATGTGCCGACAGTTTAGAAATACAATCCTGCAAGCTTCACCTCCTTCAATAATGTTGAAATGGATATTGTATACATGGAGGTCAGCTTGGATTGGACGTATAGTTTAACCTAAACAGGAACAATCAATCAGACAATAACCATTGTACCTATTTTGAATTCCTGAGAATAAAGTCAAGTAAGCGATAAGATTAAGAAAGGTACGGTTTCTTTTTTCATTGAACACTGAAAGATGTCTTTTGATGCTATTGTTTCTGTTTTGTTTCATCATATTTTAGACAAAAATAAAGTTTTTAAAAGAAATTACAGTATGAAGAAATGTCTAAACAGTGCTTACTATGATATGAATGTAAGCATCAATGTTTACAATTTCATAGTATCAATAATATCGAAATCATTTAATTGAAATATTTTATAATTTTCAATAAAAAATGTGTTCTTGAAAAGCAAAATTTAACGCAGAAAAAAAATCCTATGAGGCTATAATTATTTCAGTCGGAAACGACATTTCTTATAATAGAATTAATTTTTTTCTGCCGCTCAAATTTAATACTTAGTTTGCACAGTGTAATACTGTTTACAGAAACCATAAATAATATCTATGAGAAAATGAAGTAAATCAAATTTAATTATGAGAAGCACGCGACTGGATTAAAATATAATACTATCATCATATTATAAAACTTGAATTTACATTCACGATTTCACAAGCTAATAACATTGCGCCTGATCGCAGCTAGATAGAACGGGATAATAGATTTAGAACAGGATAATATATTTAATATAAGCTGTAAAAATATTGCATAGAACTGTGTTATAAGAACGCATGACTCAATATGGATTTAGCTGCATATTGCATACAATATAATGTCTACAAGCTCGCGTGTTAAGACTCTTCAGTTTATTACAAAACAAACAAATGCCTGACTGGCTGTCAAACAGATGTAAACTTGTCGACTAACGCGTAAGTGTACACGCTGTCATAATATCGTCAGAATTTATAACTTATATTTATTATTTATGCAGTAGTCTATTTTAAAACAGCTACTACTTTTATGTGACTGCAATATGCAATGCATGTCTGCAATGGGTCGAAAATTTAATTTTACAAAGGTAGCGAATAGCTCTAGTATATTATATTATCAGAGCTAGCAGTAGTGTGATTTCATAAAAATACAGCGTCTTGAGTCTTGACTGAATTATGAAAAAATTGCAGTGATTTATGCAGACTGTAATTGTTTTCATAATATTGTATATTTTTCGTAAATACTAACTCATAGTAAACCTAAATAAACATTAATTATACCATCATCTTATTGATTACCAGTGCAAACATTCTTTAGTCCAGACGATCTCAATATAAACTGCAGTTTATTGCACGATTAGGTCATATAAAATCTCATTAATGCTTTTTGAAGGTATACCAGATCTTATAACATTGCATATATTATAATATAGTTTTAGCTATTTATTATCCAGCGCTAGTATACTATAGTTCAAAAAAGCACTGCATACTTTATTGATAAAGTAGGTTATGTAGCTTTGTAGGCTATATAGATAATAGATTTCCAAATTCTAATTCGTAAATAAGTGATTGTAGTTAATCTGAAATTTAATCTAATAAGGTCTCATACTTTCAATAAATAAGCCTAATTATGCGCACTTGAATAATATTGAAGCCACAAGTTCATAAATAGGTCATCTATCTCGATTGCTTAAGTGAAAATACCACAAAACTTCAAATTACTGCGTGGGTATTCGAGTATTTAATAATAAAATATGCAATTATGAATGTGGGCAACAAACCCGCACATAAAACTATCGAAATTAACGTCTATTATATAATAGTTACAAGCTTATTCATTTTACCATATGCCTTGTTTTACTCATTGCTGTTGTTTGAGAACAAAATTTATATATCAACTAACTGTAAAATTGGTGCATAAGGTAGTGATCCTATAGGTTTAAGTTAAAATATTAATTCTATTTAATAAATACTAATACATTACAATTATTTGTCATATTTATGTTATATCCTTAATATGCAGATGTTACTTAGTTAATTATTTTCACTACAGTGCAATATTATTTATACATAATACACAATAGTCTATAATATGTACTCACTGACTGTGTTATCTGTTACTTACCAGCCACTGCTTGTAGAACACAGGCAAATATAGCGATATATCGAGTGATAGTATCAGTGGTACAACAGCACAAAAGAGCCGAACAGGCAACAAGAAAAGCGAGCACACACCCAATTCCCATCATCACAGTGGCCACCTGCCACCACACGCTGGGAATATCAGAAAAGTTTGTATATCTTCCACATTGTTCCAGTAACTGAGAGGTTCCCGTGGAGGTAGAGACTAGAAATGTACATCGTCGAAATAATCCGAAATGTGTGTCAACTCCGTGTGTTGGTACTAAGCCACGAAGCCAGTATGGAAAGTAGAATCCTATGGACATTATGACAGAAGAGATGAGGGATAAAACAGCCCAGAACATACCGAGTTTACTTAGACTAGACTCCATGGCGAATGATGCTGGACTTCTTATTTCAGAGCACAGCAAAAAGTGTAGCTATCCCATACACACGGTTGTGATAGTACTGTAAATAATGATCTACTGTATGCTACTATATTCGAATTTAGTAACAGAACTTATAAGTAATCTTAGCACAATATTAGACTATATTATACCGTGGCTTACGAGATTACTGATTGCTAGTGTCATGTTTATTTCTTTGGTATCAACGATATTACTCAATTTAATCAAAGATTAAAATTGCTTTGCATTGCTTTCAAACGATACAAAATAATTTATAAGTAATTGGAATACCAATTTAAGTTTAGTTTTCTCTGACATAAGCTTCGCTTTACTTTTTAAATCTCTACGCCTTTCGTGAGTAAATTTGTTACAATTTTAGCCTACGTTACATTTAACTGGTATTAGAGCAGCCAAGAAGCGATTATTTTAATGTGTCCCAGTAACGCATCTGCTGCACACTACGGCAGGACAGTTTTATGAATGAGAGCGCTTATAACGAATAGTCTGAATAGCTTCTCTACGCTTAGCTCGCACTTCACTTCACTCTGCTCATAATTCAACACTTTCTACTTCAAGTGTTTTATTGTATGCTCCAAAAATCTATATTGCTGCTAAATTATAGCTAAACGTTCGCGGAATTGATAAATCGCATATTGCTGTTGGTACAGCATTCTCATTGGTAGATTGAAAATATAAATAATTTTTATTTTATAATAGCAGTAGATTAGATCGAAGCTTGCTGTTGTCAGCAGTGGCGAACGTAAAATGATTTGAATTTCGGAGGAAACGAAAGAAAAATGATTTTTTTCAAATGGATTAAACAATTTATAACATACAGTATAATAAAAAAAATGTGAATAGAATCAGAGTTTACAGTTCACGAATCTACAAATGAAAATATGTCACACTCACCCGCTGACAAATTTCTGTGTCTTAGCTCTATAATAGTAATGTAACAATATACATTTCTATAATATAGAGAAGATGGTACTAATAAGTTGATGGGATAAATCATATAAAAATTTTCTTCCGCAAATTAAACTATTTACTAATCTATTAAATTTTTTACTAAAGAAAAAGGCGTAGTAACTTTCATAGTCATCTAATCATTTTGTTTAGATTTATCAGCTCGCAATGGCTGATTGCAATCTACATTCAATTGTTCACAAGTGCTTTATTATAAAGAGGTCTAGCTTTTTACTCGTCTAAATAAACTCGAGTACTTTAATAATAATTAGTGAGAATCATGTCTCAAGTAATCATATTTTGAGAATAGTTCAGTCTAGTCAGAAAACTATAATCATTATTAAGATCAGAATCCACTGAGCTTGGCCTAATGTTATATGATAAAGCTGTTTCAAGCGATGAAATAAACAAATATTTTCTTCATAACGTGAAAAGAACTTTTTTCAAAGTAAAAATAAAAAGATCATTATATTTTGTAGAATATATTAAAATTCCTTAACTGTAAATTCACTGTTGGGCTGTCAATGAAGAAATTTAACTAAGTAACATAGGTAATAAATATTAACATTTATAAATTTGCGGGATCCAATTTCAAGAATCTGACGAGAGACACGAACCTCTCATCGTACTTACCTGCGACTAAATTTTTATATCTCGTTTTTATCTCATTTTTATTTATTTGCATTTAAAACATTTATTTCTGTAATCAGCATCCATTGTCGTTGTGTTATATTTCTATGCTCGTGTTCTGATAATCATTCAATCTTGAAATTCACTGGATGAATAGCAACAATTCATATCAAGCTCCATTGAATTTACATTTAATGTAGGCTACTTGAATGTAATACGTGAATGTGCTCAGATTTTGTTGATTTTTTCCAAAAAAAAACCCGTACAGATTTATTTATTATCTATAAGCCTATACTTTAGGATTGTAAAACTCCCATTTCATGGAAACAAATATTCTAGATTATCAATGTCTATGTTTACTACTCTTTTTTACAGAATCTGTTAACAATTGTACACAGTAATTACAAAACAATTCAAAGCCAAACGCCTAATTATAAAATATTTAAATGAATGTACTTAAACGTAATGCAAGCTCATGTTAACAATACAATGGAAAGAATTAGATATAGCATTTGAAACATGGAACAACAAACAATCACAAGAATCTTAGAAACTTTTGGCAAAATAATTAAATAAAATCATTAGATAACAATTCAAAGACTTATAGTAAAAAACTTAAATTAAACTTCCATTAACCTTATATTACTTATCTAGTTTTCTATATATACTACAAAATGTCACATATTACAATAACAATACTATTATGACAATATTATTAATGCTTGCAAATGATCAGCGTCTACTAGCTGTATAGTAGCCTATAAAGCATTTGATTTAAAAACATCGAAACAGTTTTAAGCCAACTTTCAAATATAAAATTAGTTACGGTTGTTATGTAGATTTAATAGCAAACTAAAGAAAAAATGAAAAATGACATTAATTACAAGCGAGAACCATGAAAACTTTATCTCCTTTTATTAGAACTAATCTGTAATTTCAAATTACGCAATTAAGGCACATTCAAAATATTAACATACTGCCTATATATTACTGGAAAAAGCAGCAGATATGACAGATACCTATTATACTTATAAAAATATAAAAAATATATGGCACAAAGTTAAGATATAATAATTACTCGAGGCATTTATGAATGATAAATGAATTTTACATTACAACAACTTAACCTACGTTATCAAATCAACTCATAAGTAAAAGTTACATTAGAAAATACAAATTTTAGTTAAACAAGATTAATATTAAACTGTAATTAGTTGGCAAATGTAACAGATGGTTGCTTTAGTTGACAATACAATTGTTATTGAATACGCATTGCATATTTAGCATATTATGTTAATAATTTTTCTTTCAATATTGCTGTAAATTATTAGGTTTTAGGTTATTATATTATAATAAAAATAAACAGTTGTACATTAAAATTCTCTCACAGTTTGTTTCATTTATTATATGTGTAATACATACAATTATGCATGCATTAAGAGGCATAGAAAAATTAAAGTAACAGAAATTATCTAAATAACAAGTTTTTTAATTTGTGCGAAATGTCTATCGATTAATTAGCATTAAAGCTATAATTAACATACGCACAATTAAATTATTATACTTACAATAAATCATAAAAAGTTACAATATAAAGTCATAAATCAGAGTAGTTCATTTGACATAAATGTATTTTACAGTACATTACATTAAATGTATACATCATATTAATTGCATTAAGGCATTAACAATAAAAAACTCACAATTCGACATTGGCTAATCAAAGCAATACAATGTATAGAGACTTAAGCAATATATAGCATTGTCACTGTTATAAAACTCAATATATATTATATTTAAATTAAACTATTTTGCCCAATTTTTTCTCAATTAAACTATTTTGCTCAATTTTAAAACTCTATCCATATACATGCATTACAATACATGTATTTTATTATAATGTTTCATATGTAGAGAATGTAAAACTAAAATCATTTTAATATTAAATAGTTACATGCGAGCATTCATGTACTTTACATAAACTTATTGCATTCTGCCAATTAGTACCAATTAATCAAGAAATCCTAATCATAACATTAGCTGTAGAAGCAATGAGTAACTTTGCAAAAATCATGAACCATTAACAGCACGTCTTTTTACATCCAATCCGTTATTATTAACCGGCCTCGAGTAGCCGTTCATATGTGAGTTCACTTCCGTCTTTCCTTCCTTCTTTACATGCGATAAACTGCGAGAAGATCTCAAAAAGTCGCTTTTAATCAGTCGCCAGAAAAGTCCGACATTGATCAACCACGTGAGGATGACCATCACTAACAACATACAAGCGTAGAGAGTAGAAAGACGATCGTAGAAAGCGATACCGGTGTACGTGATGTGCGCGATAGCTGTGAATCGGAAGATAACATAAGATATAGCGTTGAGGATCACGATACTTCTGTACTGGAAAGAGTTGTAGTCGAAGTGTATCAGTTGCATTAACTTGCGCGTGTGTAGGAAGACGCTGTTCAGTTCAACAACAAGAGCGACAACGGCTTCGCCGACGTAAAGGCACATCAGAACGTTGTAAAAGAGTATGTAAAGAACCTAAAAGATAGACATTTTATTAGAATTATAATCATAAAAAAACTTATATAATGATCAATGATTCGATACATAAAATATATAGTTGCATAATGGACTTGGACTTGAAAAGTATTTTTCGAGGGTACAAAATGGAATAAAGTGTAAAAAATGCATAAAAGTATGAACTTTTTAAGATTGATGAAATTCCTAAATTTCAAAACTATATTCATATGGCCGTTTATAAACAATACTGAAATTCGATAAGTTATCAACTTTTGACTGTGGGTATATGCTTTAATTATAAAAAGAAAGCCGAGTATAATGATAACTCACACAATCACTTATTCAATTATACAACCTATATTACTATACCCAAGGTATAAATTTATATTTTGATTAATCTAAAAAAATGTCTAGAGATTGCATAGAACATAGAATATTTAAAAAAAGTAATATTTTAGCCTTCAAGGAAGACTTACTACAACGTGATGCACAAGAACTTCCCAGTTATTTCGACTTTGGTGATTAACAACAATGTCCACAAAATCAGCAATAAAGTATCCTGCAAAACAAAAATCAACACACTCTTACATCAGCAATTATAAACTGAGAATTTCACAGATAAAACGGCAGCTAATTTAATATAAATATTTACAAATATTTTTTGACTGTTGTGAACAAGCTAATTGTTACAGAAATAGAGACAAGCTGTAAACAGAATAAGCATTATTATTACAGGAAGTAGGTCATATTCTATTAAAACTAATGATAGTGTTCAGTATCAGAACGTTTATTTTAATCACAGTAACATAATCTACAATCTCATAATCATAATGGTATGCAAGCTGTAAAACTAGTAATGAGGTTAGTAATGAATTTGAAATGAATGCATTGCTGAATTTTCTGTCCCACCCCCCCTCTTACCTCCATCCCCTCTACCTCACCCCCCCCCCCGCCCCCCCCCTTCTCGAATCGCAGATGTAGAAGTATCAAATCTCAATGAAACTATACACAAAAATATATTGAAAAACCACCAAACAAACTATTTTCTTACTATAGAATAATATTAGCCAGTACAAAAGACTAACAATATATTACCCATAGAGAAAGATATGAGCGCATAAATACATGCATTGTTGAAATCAATCGGATCCGCCAGCGTCTCAGGATAATAGTAGAAGCTACACATAAATGAACAATACACAAATTTGTATAATATTTGTAAATTATGCTAATTTACTTATTAAAAAAACAAAAGAAAGCAATCGTATACGAAAAAGTGCACAGTGTGATTAATGCACTATAACTAACGCGCATATTTAATGCACATATTTAATAGTATAATAGCAATACTTACTTAAAAAGTTAGCATTAAGTAATTACAAGCATAAGTAATAATGTCGTCGCGGATTGACGTTCAAAATGCTGCTACAAATTTTGTAATTTTGTAGTAACAATGTGACAAAATTAAGACTATTCCAGGTGGTTAGTTATATTCTGATAAATGAATGGATCAGAAACCGGATCTCAATTGATTACGAGTCTATGACTAGAACGGATTGGAACAAAAAACGACAAAAAACAAGCCTGTAGAAGCTCGTGTAATAATATTGTTACAGTCGAGTTACCGGTATGTGTATATTTAACAGTAAATTACATGCTTTTAATAATAGCAATAATTATTTTGCATTTGAATTTGCTATGTGAATTTATCAAATTGTAGACTGTATACGCTAATAACTTCACATCAAACGAATAGACTCAAATTATCTTGAAATTTATCCGATTATCAACAAAATAAAAATTAGTTTATATAGCTTATTGCCTGTTTTATGACTTTGAACTACTGCAATTTTACAGATTCATGATGAAAATGTCTATTGTTTTATTTCGCTTTTAAATTCTTGCACATTTGTCCAGCCTAAAAAGGTTAAAGACTCATTATAATCACACAATCGATTATTTCAATACAGTACGGTAGTAGTTAATGTATTCAGTGCAAGTACGGAATGTACGTAGACTAATCTAAATATCTTTGAATAGAAATCAGTTTAACATTATTGTAAAGTTCAATGCTTACGCTATAAAAGTCTAATAAATTGTTTATTGTTTTTTCAGACAAGAGAAATGCAGAGAACAACCTACATCTGGTTTACATCATCTCTAATGCAGATATATTGTAAGACAATTTATATGAATCAAATGTTTTCTTAGTACATTATATTATTGTTTTGTAACCAACGAAAGAAAGTTGAGATGCTGATAAATATTAAAACACACATGATTGAAAACGAAATGGCTTTTGCACATGTTGCTTCACTAAAACACTCTTTTTTACAAAATGAAGGCAAATTAAGCTTAACGACTAAAATCATCTAATAGTTTTTAGAATTACTATTGAGATGTAAATGTTTTGCCAACTGATTATAATTAAATGGCAATAACTAATTAATATTTATAACAGTCTTGCTCAAGTAAGTACAAGCTGTTCAATCATATATCAAAACTGGTAACGTTAATTAAAGAAAATACCTTCTATCGGATAGTTGTTTTGCATGAATATAAATTCATAAGAATAACAAAACTTAAATCATTAGTAAGTTAAGTGTGGATTAAAATGACAAAAATCCTACGTCTTTAATTAAGCAGCTCAAGATTTGAGTAATGGTTACACTGGTCAATTCTGTTTATACGGAATTTACGATTTTGAATGAATAAATATATAAAAGTAAGTTGTCAAATTTCTTTCCCCACAAATGTTAAAAATTTAGATTTTTTAATATAATTATTGTGCTTTTACAGCAAAAATTAGCACGCTATAGCATTTCTATACTAGTGCATAATATACAATATAACGTTGTTGCGCGTTGTATTTAAAATTATGCAGTAGAAATGCTTCACCATTATAAGCATAACTGCTTATAATGGCGAAGCAGTCTCTTATGTTTTATTAGCCTACTAACAATTGTTATCAGGATCCTCTTGTGCCTCTCACATTTATCAAAGCACACAAGGTGAGCCTGCATCTTATACTGTGTACAATAATTATTCAATCTTGGGTCAAAGAATTGCTCGAGAGATATAATATATTTTCATAAAGAAATATCTCTCGCGTAAAACACTCAACACACAAGTGCTTAGTTTGCTCACATGACTGTATTAATCGTGATTATATAAAGTAAGATGATGTCAGAGAAACTCTTAAGTAATAATAACGCGTTTCATTTCCTTTTATACTTAACACCATAATTGCAATGAGCATGCTAGTAGTTCATTAAAATGTACAGTAGATCATCAATGAAGTTTGTTTGTCAGTATACTAATAGATAGCCAGCTAAAGACAGTAGAATCTACATACTGCTACGTAAAAAAATCTTTATGTAATCTTTAGCTTAGTATAATTAAACTAGTTTACAATCAGTTCAATACAATTTGATATAAAGATCGTAGTTCTGCGATCTGTAGAATAGATTTAGAAATTTATGATTTAACGTTTACAATGTTGTGTAATCTGAGCAAAAAAACACATATAGGTAGGTCTACGTGGATGAGAAACAGAAAATAAAATTCAGAAGGGGGTGCAGTCTAATATATGACAACATAGTATACTTATACTTATGTCTATTGTGGTAGATTATTTGTAATTGTATACATTTATGCAGAAAAACAACCTGAACCTGTTGACAAAAACCTACCTCGCAATAACCCAAAATGAAACTATCAACGAATGCGTGACGGATACAAAAATATTTCTCCATTTCCATCTATCCTTCTCCTTCACTGCATCGCTTGTCCCGTAAACTTCCAACAGTTTATTCTGCACTTGGAAAAATATCCACGACGCAATCGTCACGGTAAATCCAAACCTCACAGGATCTTTCTCTTCGAATACAAACTTAATCATGATCTTTGAAGTTGTTTCAAATCCTAACTTATATTTTTAATATAGGATGCATGCGACCTAGATGTTGACAGAAGCGAGACTATAAAGTGAAGCCTTTACTAAAAGCCTATTAGTAGATTGATTGATATAAGAGTCACAAGTGGCATAAGCTTCATAATGCTACAGTGTATGAGTAAGCAGCGTGTATACACAAAACCTCTGAACTCATTCAAAGTAGGCTACAATTGCAACTCTACTCGAGCTCTGAGAACACACCAGAAGGTTAACAAAACACTATATTGTATTTGACAAGGTGGACTCAAAAATAGAACTCAAATTTGGTGACTCGAATGTGTGCTCCATTGTTAAGTATAGGTATACAGTGTGTATCTTTCTTTTATGAATAAAATAAAAGTAATCAAATTAATAATTTCAGTTTAGATTTAACATCTCATTTTTACCTCATTAAATTGTTTGAATTTTGCAATTTGTCTAGATGTGTAATTCTATGCTAAATCTTTTCTCATAAAAGTTGTCTACAAAGCTTATTGTATTATAGAAAGTGAGAAGTTGAATATGCCTACAAATCCATTAATTTTTAAATATTATCTAACCATAAAAATGAACTTTCTGAGTTACTCTGTAGTTATTAAATGTAGCTAAATATAGAAATATTGCTTTCTATGTATTTTTTTATCACAAGTCGCGACTCACTGTACGCACGCGCCACTTACTTTACAAAGCGCCAAGTAAAACAAAGACTCAATTGTTGTTAACATTGAATTTTTATTGTACAATAACTCATTTTATTCATCATAAAAGTAGATTATAAACTTATATATTTTAATATCAATCAATAGACCAAAAGTAAGTTGAACGAGGGAATTAAAGTTTTTGTAACTACAGATTTTTCCATTATAATCCAATTACGCGTGGAATTAAATTAAATAAACGAAAAATATGATTTGAACATAATGAATTCTAGTTCAATGAATTCTTTTACCATTGGTTTGTTAATAATATTAATATTACTAGACCTAAATTTTCACATTAACATAAAAAGTCCAGGATCCTTTGTAATATGTAAACTTACGATATGATTCAGTAATTATTGTCACAAAAACTATTCGTTTCTGTTCTAAACAAAACACAGTTGAATTCAGCTAAAACAAGAATATACGATTACAAAATGTCAAATAATTGCAACAGGCCAGAATTTCTATTGTTTTTCATTCACACCAGTGCAAGTAATCGATTTGCTGACATTTAAACAACGATTTTCTATTATTACTTCAACAGGCCTTTGCATTATAATCATCGACTTTCACAGCACCACAGGCAAATTACAACGAAAACTGGCTGGCAACTATTAATAGGATGCAAATTCGGCTAGTTTGTTGTTGATGTTGTTAACTAGAGATAAGCTTGTTGCAACAAGATCAACACATGTAGATCTAAATATTGACCGATTTGTTAAACAAACCAGATTCGATACACTTGTTTTTATTTCTTTCAGCATTTGGTACAAAATGAATGTGATCTTGTGATCTCTATAATATATTGTCTCAGTTTTATGACAAAACTCAATGCAGTATTAGAAATATGTATATGGTCTCATTTGAAACATAAATAAAAGAAATTGAATTCTACAGACTTAATTACAGAATTACCGTTTTTCTGTGTAAAACTATGAAAGACAATCGAAGCATATCGATTTTATTACGACCAAAAAGTCTACTGTTCGTAAATCAATATTTATATTGTAATTATAAACATTCCAATCAAAAAGCACTAGTACTACAATTTTAATTGTAAAACTATTCACATTTTTGTATCTAAACCTGAAAATGTAAAATTTAATATTATGCTATGTTGACTAATTAAGGAACAACTACACAATACAAATGCAATTATAGAACAATTAATGACACGAATTTGTAAAATTCATTATGCAGTAATCAATTAAAACAAATCGCAACAAAATTCGTATATATATTATTATATATATAGTATAGCTATTACAAAAACCAGATTATTTTATGTTAATAATGATGATCCTCCATAATAATTAAGTACCATTTAATTTTTAAGACCTTATCAATAATTATAGACAATCATAATTCATTTTGATTTAACTGCAATCATTAATTAGTAGTAGCATGCAAAATCTTGATAATCTGAACTTTGAAGCTCTTGGCGATGACTAATTAAACAATGTAGATAATATTAGTGCAGAAAAAGGGACTAACTTACTGAAATGATTTTGATAAAAAAATGTTAAAATTGAGTGAAAAATCTCAACAAGCGAATATTATCAATAGATAGAAGCTAGACAATCACATTAATAATTTAAACTGTGTTAAAGTTTCAAAATGTACTCAACAAAAACATTTCAATTCATAGCATCAAGTATATTCTTGTAAATAACACAAAAACAATACAATGGACTAACAAATATTATTAAATATTAAATATTATTAAGTAATAAAACGAGTATTTATTAAAAGAGTAAAATTAGATATGCTATGATTAAACAAACAAGATGAAGAAAGACTAATATTAAATGTTACTGATATTTAAATTAAATTGCAGTAGCAATACATTGAACAATATTTAACAACTTATCTAACAACTTAATAACATGCAAAATTAAACTCCGCATTAACTAAAAAACGTAATAAAGAAAGAAATATAATTAAACATTTGAATCACGCTAAAACTTAATTAACTACATTCCGTAATAAATAAAACCAACTTAGAACAGCAACTTATCTTCAATCAAAATGAACTAAAAAGACAAAATAATTGTTTCTTTTAAATCAGAAGAAACTAAATCGCAAGAAATCAAAAGAGAATACATCATATAGTAATACGTTTGAAAAAACGTATGCACAGTTTGGAAAAAAAAACTTAATAAATCAGCAATAAACAAGGAATGACTTAATAAAACATAAAATAATATAAATGAACACTAGCAATGTTACTTCAAAGTTACCTTAGTGACATTAGTATTTATGGCATTAATATTTTTTATACTATTTTGATAGTACAAGGCTTACTGAATTAGATACATTACTATAAATCATTTTAATACTGTCGTAAATAATACCAGACATTGCCAAATCTTAACAACTGAACACTTCAAAACTCAGAAATATCATTTTATAAAAGATAAAATTCTCAGTGTTTCTGAATTAAATTATTTCAAATAAATCACTTTGATATCAATATAAAAACGAATCTATTTAATAAGACAATATTCAGCAAACATATTCCGCTAAATCACTAAAATTAACATACACTTAAACTCTTCAATTCATTCAACTCAATCCACAAAATAGTTCAATTATAGATTGACATCAAGCCGCCCCAGCATTTATTAACTGAATGAGAATCATTCAATCAGATCCTTCCAGACAACTAACACAAGGCCTAACACACATTCCTCTACCTAATTCACTCCTCCCTCCTTTCTGCTCCTCCACCTTAACTTCTTCCAAACCACATTTACTCCCAACACCCATAACATTTCTACCTCCAAATGCAGGAGATCGATTTCTTGCACCATGCCCGATATCATCCAGCAACACTCTCCCTTTCTCTTCACCACAACTTACTGACTTCTTCAAATCCCCGATCTTACCCGTTTCGCTCAAGAACGACTGCCCCTTTCGGATCCTTCTGGAAAAGGACCTCGGCTGTTTGAAATGACTATCGTCTTGCTGCCCGTAAACGTACACAAACACGTCGTGATCTGACGATGCCGCTGCCGCTTCCAACGCGTGCACTTCCGCGGGAGGTATCGCGTTGACACTCACGTTTATGTGACGCAGCGACGGAGTGAGTGACAGCTGACTGGCAAGACTAGCGGCACCTCGCGCACCGATCTTATTGCCAGCTAGCCAAAGTCGGGACAGCCGTCGTAATAAAGGTAGCCGATGAGAGACGGCTTCGATGCCGCTGTTGCTGATGTAGTTGCCACTGAGATCGAGGTTCTTGAGACGAGGGAGGAAGAGAAGAGCGTTGGCAAGACTGATGACAGAGTGGTCGAGGATGTTGTTGTCAGAGAGATCTAAGGATTCGAGTGTTGGAAGGTATTTGAGATTGTTGGATATATGGTAGAGTCCAGCATCTCCCATGTCTGATATAAATGAAATATTATACTTTAATGGCTCATAGTTGACATTGATTTCTTAAAATACATGAGCTTAACCAAATGCAATGGGTGCAGAGTTTAAATCCGAGAAACTTTCAATAATGTTCTTACATGTTTTGTGGTAATAAAAAACAAATTGCGCATTATAAAATACTAGTATCTTAGTTATATTTATATTTATTTGCTTTTGTAATATCACATCAGCATAAAAAGGATATTAAATAACATAACTGAATTTTGGGTTACAGAAACCAAGTAATAAACACTGGCTCTATAACAAAATGTTATTATACTTTAAACAATAATTAAGTTAAAACTTATAATTACATTAATGAATAATTACGTTAATTACTCAATTGTAATAATTAATATCAGGTTACTAATTATTACTGCATACAAAGTATAATATGTACATAATAAATTTTTGAATTAAATGTAAGTAATTAAACTTTATTTTATTTAGACCCAAATGACCTAAAAATAAGCAATTTAAGAATATAAAGGAATCGGGTACAAACCGTTTTTAGCAAGACGAATATAATGCAGAGGGATGCACATAAATATATCAGCAACAATCTTTATGCCATCTGATCCCAGCTGACAATCACTCAGATTTAGATGAGTTAATAGCGAAGCTTTCACTAGGAACCTCTGAAGACGAGTCATACCATCAACACCAAGAGCATTGTGACTCAGATTCAAAACCTAAACCAAAACCAGCATTTCATTTCTATGAATGTAGGCAATTTTTTTACAGTTATAATGTTTTGAAATAGTTGTTTTTTATTAAAAATAAGCTCGCTATTTATATTTTTGATGTTAATATGTCTGAATGTGATAAATCTCATTAAAAATGCATCAATATTCAGTTTTGATACACAACAAACATAACATTTATTTAAATTTGTTTACTTAATTACATCCTATATCATTTTGAAAAATAAATAAAATTGCGCGTCAAATAAATTAAAACAGTCCGACACAGCGTTTTACAAACATCTTAGGCAAAAACGTAAACAGCAGCAAATAACTGTCAATTTCTTTCGTACCTGAATATTATTATCAGATACAGCATTAACAGGTTGAGTCAAACAAGTAATGCTGTGCTTATCAATACCGCAGTTAGACAACTGAATGCCATACACCTCCGCACTAGTTGCTATCACAAACCCAATAGCGCTAATAGCGTACAGCAAACAATCAGGATTGAAGAAGCCAACAGTTGGCTTAATGAATGGATTCAATTCAGAAGCTTTATCTGAATAATTGAAGGAATGGTTGATAGTGAATTCATGAAGAAGTTCTGTAAATCTTCCCAGATTCATTGACTCATATGTTGCTTCGACGCAGAGCGTGGTGATGTCAAGTGGACAGAGATGTGGTATCCGTCTTGCCTCGGAGACTAGGGTTAGAAGCAGAGTCTATATAATAAAACAGTTGAAATAATTATTGAAATAAATTGAAGACAAAGATCCTGCTATTAGTTCCTAATTAACTAAAATGTAAATAATACAGCTAATATCTTCATATATTAAACAGAATATGCACCGATCAAAATATATACCTAATGTAATAATAAGTTTAGTATAATCAAGTTGACAATGTCAACTCTAATCTGATCTAATCTAAATGAGGATCAAAACATAATTATCATTAGTTAAATACCTTCAGCAGCTTCTTCGTAGCTTCCAACTTTTCAGACTCCAGTGCAAGTATGCCAAAAGTCATCCTCCATGCATCACCAGTGTCTGGCAACATCTTCATACTTCTGAACAAGGCACCATTCACTCCTTTCTTCTTTACACACACATTTCTCTGATGCAGAGCCAATAGATATTCTTCAACTCCCGCTTCAACAAACTCCATCACATCATCAGGTTGTTTCCTTTTTCTAATGACACTGGCATTACTTAGCAATTCAACGCGCTGAAGGAATCCAAATGAATAAAACTCAACTTCCGCATTGCAAATATCAAACTTTCGACTTTTATGTGAGCAGAACACGCGTTGAATATCTCCAGCAATGAGACGCTTGCCTTCAATGCGATGACTAAACGCCAAACAACCCAGAGCATCAAGGGTACGTTTGATGTTCCAACAAATGTTCAGATGATCCCGACTAGGCCTGCGAGCGCTGCCTATATGCTGGGCTATTTTAAAGTTGATGTAACTGCGGAAAAATTCAGTAAGGGTTCGAGGGATGCAGAAAGGGCCTCCCTGATTAAGGCAGTATTGTATAAATTGTGTCAATGACGTTGTCTGGACAGGCTGGACTGTGCGTGAGATGATATTTGATAAAATTGGATGATACAGGCCAAGTGTTGAAAGATCAATATCGGATGAAGTTAGGCCATGCATGATTTAAAGAGCTAAATTAAATTCATAATTCATATTTTATGCACGTTTATTTAATAAAAAATAAAGTACAATCTATCTATAGTTTTATGTAACCTTATAGAAACTGTAAGCGAATTTATTTAATTATTTCTATCACATAGAATGTAAAGTTTATGAAGTAGATAATTAATTAATTAGTTAATTACTATTTAAATTAATGAAATTCGAAAATTTATTTTTTATTACTTGGACTTAAAAATTACCGCCACGTTTATATAAACAGAAGATCTGAGATTTGTCAAAATATTTATGCCCATGTATTTATCTTTAATTATATCTTCTATTTGAGTAATATTGTAACTAAAGTCATTATTTAAATTTAAGAGAAACCCAAGTCTGAAAGAAACGATATTTGTTACTAGAAAGTTAAATGGAGATTGCTATGAATAAGTTTAAGCTGTTATAAATTAGAACCAACATCAGAATTTATTATGAACTTAGCAATTAATCTCATGGAATTATATTGAACCATCTCATTACAATAATACAGTATTTCTATTCTATTTCAAATGCATTTAGAATCGCTCTTTACAAGGCTATTTAACATTTAAATATAAATGTTTTAATAATTTTAAAAATGTAATTAATGACATAACATTGAGAAAACATTTCACAGTGGTGTAATAAAATTGCACAAACAAAATTGTACAAAGAAAATCAACTTTGCATTTTGAAACAGAAAATTTACATCGAAAAACTGAACACCATCCCAAAAATGTTAGATAATAAAATATTAAATTAAAACTCAGATTTTAAAAACACAGCTTTCTTAACGCAAAACGGGTTAAATATTTGATGTGACTTCACACAAAACATTACAATAATATTCAGCGCTTTTTCGACTATGTCAAAAGAAAATGTTCATTCTATCATTTCATTGGATACCCAATTGTTATATGAAATATTATCATTAAACTTAAAATTTTAAAATAAACCTCTAAATAAAAATGCTCACTTAAATACTGAATCTATTATAATATGTATTACAATATATTGTTTTGCAAAGACTTGACAAATAGATTTTACATTTCTTCAAAGATTAAGAAGTTTATCGAAACTTTAACCAATTTAATAAAACTTTAACCAGTTTAATAAAACTTTAACCAGTTTAATAAAACTTTAACCAGTTTATTGAAACTTTAACCAGTTTATTCCAACTTAACCAGTTTATTCAAAATTTAACCAGTTTATTCCAACTCTACCCAGTTCAATCAAACTTCAACCAGTTTATTCAAAACATAACCAAATTGTCACAACATCCATTGCAATGCAATACTGCCAACGATGCAATAGCAGCATAAATAGCTTCACTGGAATGTTATCTACGAACTGGCGAGTAGGTGGGTGAGCCCCTACCATTCCCACGCATCTTGGGTGAGTTACTACGAGAGCGTGAGCGAGATCCACTGCGTCTACCCGGACCAAAATCCTCCTTCACTCGAATATGGGACGATTCACCCTAAAATTAAAAAAAATCGTTCATAGAAAATTGTGATGCTAAACATCGAGAACAAGTATAACTATTAGTATAACTATACTTTTTCAAAAGTATAGTTGATTGTTTAAAATTAAAGTATACATATGTAAATATGTGATTCAGTTTTTAATTAGTAAATATCTAAATCTGTTTTAAATTATCAATAATAATTATTACGTTTGATAACATGATATTGCAAAAATATTAACCTTAATGTAAATTAATAATTCCAGTAGCTTAATTCTCATTTCATCAAAAATTTGTTTAATTCGTTATGATTTTAAATTAACATAACAATTACAACTTAAAGCAAATGATAAATTTCAATTGAACATTATAAAACAAACTAATTTCAATGATATTAAAAACAACAATAATAACATTATACTGTAACATTCAAATTATACATTATAACATTATATATTAACTATTACAGACAAATCAAGATTAAAACAAACCTCGTGAGATCTGAACTTGGTATCATCCAGTTTGCGCGCTGCATATTTCATGTCGTCGTATCGTATAAACTCCACAACACCAGTGCCGTCCTTAAAGACATCGGTATAACACACATCCCCCGCCTCACGCATGTGGTCCTTTAGATCCTGCCAGCTGCCAGACTTTGGCAATCCTGCCGAACATCAACCATGCTAATATTATCAAAACTAATCCACTTTATGATTACATAGTATAGTCTCAAAAAGAAATTTTACATCAAAAGGATAACTGATCAAAATGAAATTTGGATATGTTGATATCAAAATGTTAAATCGCTAGACTGTAAAAGAGAATTCTGAATTCCTTAAATTGTGAAATTAATTTATATTCGTTCAACGTTAAAACTTCTTGTGTTTTATTAAATTTTTAAAATAAAGCGACTGTCCATTTCATAAATACTTTATACCTAAATGCTTTCCATCTTCATATCAAAATAATGAGGATAAAATAATCTACAGCAAATCATTTCATTCTCACAAGCATACAATTCTAATACAAAAATTGACAAAAGTTACACGCAATATAAAATTATCCAAATTTACCAAAACCTAAAAAACCTTAAACTAAAAACCAAATTATACCCGAAACAAGGACCCTATAATCTGATCTCCTGCTCCCCTGACTGCTACCACCACCCCTCGTGTAATTACTATCCCTCCCTCTACCCCCACCTCCCCCTCCCCCACCAAAATTTCCTGATCTACCCCCATAATCCCCTCCCCCTCTGCCACCTCTGTATCCTCCCCCTCCTCCTCCCCCACCACCTCGGCCCCCTGACATGCCCCCCCTTGGACGTTCAACGCGGAGAGTGTAGCCGTCATAGTTGTAGCCGTCACGATCTTGTATGGCGTCATCTGCGTCTCTGTCAACATAAATCAGTTTTGTTTCATCAAGAATAATTTTTGCATTGAAATATATTTGTTGATATATTGTGTATATTTGAAAGGAACCTCTAACTTTTACGCTACAGACAAGTAAATATAAGTCAGAAAGCAAAAGTAGACTAATCATTAAGCATACTTATTTAAGTGTGCTTAATGATTAGTCTACTTTTGATTTGTCTACTTTTTGTAATAATCAACTTTGTTTAAACAAAGTTGATTATTACAGTTTGTTATACAGTTATATAATTTCCTGGACTATTGTAAAAGTTTCAACAAAATCTCAAATTCTGATAAACTTCGTTTAATGAAGATGATATCAAAACATGACCATATTTACCATCAGGGTAAATATGGTCATACCTACCTACCCTCTTTTATATCTATATCGTGAAATAATTTTTTCATGTTGAAAAGACTTGGATTTTTTTTGCTAGTGGAAATGAACAAAATTTTTACAAGAAAATATATAGATTTTCAAATTAGTTTCCAATCCAATTACGCCGATTTAGACATGTTTGAATTTACAGTCTAAACCTAGATTTGATCATTTTACAAATAATAGAACATTTAAACCAGAAAGACGGAATCTGAAACAAAACATTGAATACACAGGTTTACCTTTATCAAAGAGTTATCAATCCTAATAGCAACAGAGAATAGATTTTAAACTGATCCTATGATCCTCAATAATCAATGAAAGCTTTTTTCCCCAATCCAAGAATTTCCTTCCTAGTTAATTTCACTCTGAATGATCCTAAGATCTGGATAGATCCAATGATCCAAAGAGATCCTTATATTAAGATGCTTTTAGATCATTATATCCTAAGATGTTTCAAAACATCCATGATCCAGAAGTTCCAAAAAAATATGGCATTTTAACTTTGCCCTCCCATAATGCTTTGATTTTAGCGCTTTCTTTAATTTTTTGTTATAACTATACAAAAAATATTTCTTAACTACTTTTGATAGATTTCAGCTGCGTGTAAAATTGCGATTATTTTGTCAGATTAACTGTAAATAAATTTCTAGAGATTCTCTCAGTTTAAAGAACAGCTCTCCTTTGTGATTCCATCGCAATTCAAGGATAAGAAATCATACAGAGCTCAATTTCCAACAAGTTTTAGTTACAAGTAAAGCTTCCAGAAACTAAATAAAGAATCCTAGATTGCTTGAAAAAAGAGACAGCCTCAGCAGTATAAGAACTAGTGTGAATAGAACAAGAATGCATTATCCAATCCTAGTGGCATGTGGAGAAGCTATACAAAAAACAAAATAATGTCAATGTAAGAATATCCTTCAGATGACAACATGACAATATTTTAATTATTTCATAATAACAACAGCAATTTTATATATTAAATTACATTAAATTACCAAAATTGAGCAAAACCAAGGGTTAAACATATATCTATGTAATTTACATTCCTGAATTGTTCTGGGAATGGACTAATTTGACCCAATATTCCGCTCATTTAGAATTTTTATCAATAAATGATATTTAATAAAAAATCCATAAATCTTATTCTGAACCATTACTCTGGACTGTAAATGTACATGTCAATCACAAATTTCTTCGCTGTAATAAAGTGCGCAATAGTGGTCCCTAAAATTCTAAACATTCTAGTCACCCCCTCATGTAAATAATCCAGAAACATTACGAAATACATACAAATATTAAATATATATATTAAATATTTATATTATTCCCTAATCCCCCTTCCTATATCTTCCTCTCTCCCCTCCCTCTCACCGAGGATCTTCAAACTCGACAAAGGCAAAAGGCGGCTGTCCCATCGGGGTCTTGAGATTGATGAGTGAAATCTTGCCAAACTTATAGAAGATGTCCTCGATGTCCCTCTCCTTCACGTCCGGGGGCAGATTGCCGACGTACACCTTCCCCTCCGTGCCGGATCTACTAGACATGACCTGATTTTAAATTTAAATAAAAGTGTAATGAAAAGAAAAGGCCGAAAGAAGATGGTCGCGAAAAGGCTGCGATAATGCTGGAAGTCAACTCGATAGCTTAAAACTTCGCAAACTAAACAAATAAAATTAAAAACACTAAACAGCACTAAACAAAACTAAATTAAACACTCAATTTAAACTAAACAGAACACTCGCATAAAAGTCAATTACAGATTCAAATTGTCACTTTTTATATAAAAATACGTGCAATTATTTTTTATGTGTACGGTGCAATAAGTCAATAAAAGTTGACAAAATAATTACTATCAAATATTAAGTCAACAATTAATTCTTAAGTAGGCCTACCAGGGGGACAAGCGCCCCGGGCGGCACTTTTTATAAAGGCGGCATTCAGGTATGAGAAACGAGAAAAAATAATAAAAAGTACTTTTAATAAATTGGTGCAGATCTTCTGTCCGAAGAAATCCGAAGTTTTGTTGTCATAGTTTTGAGGAAATCACAGACGAAATAGCAAACAACTGGGAAGCTTTGGATATTTTGAAATGGATAGTCCAGTAGGGATTTGCTGAGTTAATTCCAAACTAAACCCTATAGCCCTCCACATATTGTTTTTACCAATGTGCGTCAGTGTCACTATTTATGCAAAACTCTTAAAATTCGCACGCGAGTTTTGCAAAACTAAAATCGATCAAATCATATTGTTGGTCTACATGAGCCAGGCAAGATTAATTTTAAAAACTAAATTAGGCTAATTAAATTAGACTAATTTTAAAAACTTAGCAATTTTGTCAACAGAATTATGACATCTGGCCAAACAATATTAGTTTTAATGCTGCATCCGCAATTTTGCCGCCAAAAAGGCACGCTAAATAAATTTCTATGACTTTAGTTTGTAGAATCAACATCTTACATAAATAAATCTTACATAAATAAGATAAATCTTTTCTTTGATAATTTTAATGTTCATTTCTATATTAGTTATAACAATTATAATTATTGTCATTAAAGTTGATTGTTAACAGTGATTTTGAATAAAGTGAAGGATTATTTTATTTATAACTTAATTGCCACATAAAAATATATAAACAATATATAATTCAGTTTCATAGCGGGGCAGGGACGCTGCAACGGTTTTCTGAGTGTGGGGGCGGGGGGGGGGAGAAAAAAAAATTGTAGCGACTTTTTTTACTTGATTTGTAAATTTGATAAATTGTGACGTCATCTTAACTTATTTATGACATTTTAACTTGTTTACTAAAAAGATTTAGCTTATTTTTTATCCAAGAATTGCAATCTGCCATATTTAAAGGTCTAAGTTTAATTCCTGACCGTCCACATGGAGGGACAAAAATTTAAACTTTTCCTAATATTTATTCTCTAACGCTTTTTGCTATGTCGATTTAAAGAAATTTCATTTGAAAATTCGCGAGGGGGGGCAAAATCCATCCCCTTCCGGGCTGCGTCCCCTCTGCTTCCCTCCATTCCGGCGCTCCTGCAGTGGGGCGGTATTTTGGATCACCGTCCCGGGCGGCACTTTCTCTCGGTACGCCATTGAAAACACTTAATTTTCAGTCTATAAGCTTATATTAAATTTTGTTAACTATTTAAATAATTAAATTTACATATTGTTTTCCTTGTGTCTACATGGATTGCCTATATTAACTTATATTAAAAGTAATCTGGGCAATTCCACGGTGTCGGACGGGACATTGGCAGAGCTAAAACCTGCCGTCCAATCATTAATCTTAGGACTATGGTGGCGTTTGATATATCATTATATAGATTTTAATGTCCTCAATCTAACAATATAAA
>JAQIXG010000901.1:0-26266 GCA_034700105.1 Oconnorella tubifera | reverse complement strand
TCTAAACAAAGTGCATCCATGCATAAACGATTATGTGATGTCGCGATATCAGTCAGTAGAGTTTCTAGTTTATATAATTGCTGATTATATATCTGATAAATTATTGTATTAATTATTACATTCGTATTATATATGTTTTACACATATATGCAGACCTAAGTTAATTAATAAAAAAGTCAAAAATTTAACTTTTTTAATTTTTAACTTTTAAAATCTATTTACACTTTTTAATCTATGAACAAATTGAGAGGGAGTCGTATTGACCTTAATCTCTTCTAACTGACCACTGTCTGCATCACGCGCACACCATTACCTAGAATTTGGAAATAACTGGGAAATGAAAACTAAAGAACTTAGAGGGGCAAACGGGGAAAGAATTTGCCTAAAAAGGAATAAATTGATAATATTATTTCAAAAAACTAAATACCCAACATTTTGTATACTACAAAAAAATGCATTAATATGATTTTGAAACTGATCTGATCTAAAGTTAGCACTTTAATGTCATTTTGCAATGGCATTATTACATATAATGATTGAATAAAACTATTTTGGTATTCAATCAAGAATGCAAGAAAATAGAACATAAAAAATTTATCGAATTCTTCTTTTCAAAATGCAGTTGAATTTTAAATTTGAAAATATGATAATTGTAATGTTCACCACTTTCTAAATTATTTTGTAAAATGCGCACTGGTCGAAGGCGGCCTGCGATCATCAGTCACACGATCCTGGTGGGGATGGAGGGAGATGGGGAAAGAAAGGGGAGGGGTGGAAAGGGGCAGGGGAGGAGTGAGAGAAGGAAAGAGAGATGCGGAGACTGATAAACCTGCCAGCACGAACAGAGTAGACGATATTTTATGACGCTATAGGGCAGACGGACAGCATCAAGTCTTGAATACAGCCTCGACGCAGCGGGCACCAGCTTAACTACCCACGGTAGGCCTGTTCACGCAACTCTGGGATCAGCGGTTGGACTATTAGTAAAATAACGGGGGATGAAATTATTATTTTTAAATACCAATTAAGACGATATTTTAAAACTCAATGAGTACAGTGACTTCTTCTGAGATTTATATTGGCATGAATATCTGATTTGTTTATTAAACTTTGCTATTTGACGATAATTTAACGAATGAAACGATCAGAAATCAAAAAATTATTAACTAAGATTTTAAAACAGATTTTTATATGTAGCTTTTAATTCGCACACATGATGTATTAAATCAAACAAACAGGTTATGAAAACAAGTTAGAAAAAGAAAATAAATAAATAGTTCACATATACAGTATATAGAACTGGAAAAAGAAAATAAATAAACATTAAATATTTCAAATGGCAATAAAATATATTGAACTTTGCATAACAGTTTCAAAATACGACCATATTGTGACTTAAAACAGTATTTTTATTATTTGAATGTATATTATAATAATTATGAATATTACGCAATTCATATATAGCAATTACATAGACAATATAATCATCGTTCGTTTCATATAAATTTAAAATTAGACAAAACCAATAATATTCGTTTATCAATTAATAAATGCAATGGAAGATATATAACCCAAAAATATTGACATTTCTCAACAATTTTTTATCAAACGTACGAAATATTTTTTTAAAAATATTTCGTTTGATTATTTCAATATTTCACAATTTCAATTAACCTTAAAACTTTGGGGATTCGACTTAGGTGGCCTTTGATAAAAAATTTGAGAGGGATCACTCTTTCTCCCAAAGTTGCGAGATTGAGAATATTTTGCTAGCGTGTTAATTTCTCAGCAGATCTGACACATTTAAGAGGCAGAATAATGAGACAATAAAGATCAGAAGCGCTCACTTTGAGAGCTATAAAGGAAACGTTTCGTTTAATACTCGCAAACAATTCTATGCAATTTTAGATACACCACTACATCTGCATTATATATTATTTATTTGATATTATTTTTCTCTGTTATTATCAGTACTATATATTTATTTATTGGTTAATATAGTTTTATTTCAATTATTGAGTTCGTTGTAGACTATTCTAGGACAGAGAAGTAACCTTGAGATGATATTTCAAATAAAAGCATAGTGAAATCCAATCCTTTTTGTTATGCATTCACATTTATAAATAATAACTTAAAATTAATTGTTATTATAATATAAAGTGAATAGAAGTGAAACGATACATCTCAACAGTCTAATGACAGATCACCAGATAGTGTGCAGTCTTTCAGGATTAAATGTCAATAGGCCTAATACCAAATAACAACATTTTACTTATTATTCACCCGCAGTAAAACTATCAACTTTACGTTTCAAAAACTTTCCCAAACTGTTGGATTTATCCACGCCGACACGTGTCATTGAGCGGCCCCGGCTCTCTCGTAAGATTTACGGGGCAGGCCAGAGCACGATAAGCCGGCCCTTCAAAAGCCTTTCGTTATTTACTGGCGTTTGTCTGCAAGCGACGGATATTATCAGTCATCAATCAAACTAACTGAAGCTGTAGGCCTTCACAGCTGGGCGCCAAGCTGCGGCAGCTATCACACTAACTGAAGCTATAGGATTTGACAGCTGGGTGCTAAGCTGCAGCAGCTACGCATAGAGGCACTGGCTGCTTATGCAGTTTAAGTTAATTGAAAGAGGAATCTAATTTTGATAAAATAATTATGAGATAATTAAATAATTGAACAATGAATATAGTCGTGACAATAATAATTCTACTGTGATTAAAATTCATTTAGATACTTGTATAATGTCTGTATAATTATTGCATATGTAAAATAAAAAGAGAATTAGTTATTGTTTAGAAAGATTAAATATTTTAGGTCTGTTTGTGTTGAAAGTTAAGTTTGTGTTAAGAATCTACTACTTTACAACTGCATTGAAAACGATCTACCACTTAATTGAAACAGTAATTGATAATAACTTAATAGGGAGTGCAATTATTTAATCATTAATAATGATTCATTAGGCCTATGTAAGATATAATGCCCTTTCTACTTTAATTCTTACATAAAAACTTTAATGATAAATGATGTATGCAATTTTCGCATTCAAAATGATTATTCGTTCTTGATTTATGTGAACCATGGTTGAAAATTTTAGAAAAAAATCACTAAATTCAAGAGATATCCAACTATCTTGCCCGCTTACATTACCACATTATAATTATCATACTCTTATAGTAATCAACAACAGGTTACATTTAAAGCTATTTGTAATTAATTATCTACAGCCAATTTGTTAAGCCTTACATGATTTCTATCATCATTTATTCTTCTACAACTTTAGCAACATATTATCAACTTGACTAATACAACAGCATCAATGATGAAGCGTTTAGACAAAGTTGCCAAATGAGCGACGCTCCAAATGAAAAATGAAGTAGATAATTAGACCGAACGCGAATCATCCATTATGTCGCGTCGCAC
Organism: Oconnorella tubifera; assembly: GCA_034700105.1. NCBI lineage: Eukaryota > Metazoa > Annelida > Clitellata > Enchytraeida > Enchytraeidae > Oconnorella > Oconnorella tubifera. Next base: position 22,837 of record JAQIXG010000901.1, on the reverse strand, counting down.
CCCCGTCGACGTCGTGCGTCCCACGGAGCTCGCCGCGTCGCGTCCGTCCCTCTTCGCTCTGACTTCACATTCGTATGACTGATGCGCTGTCAAAACTGTCAGGACGTCTATGACGCATGCGCACTTCACGTGAATCGCGCTTCGCTCTTCAACTCATGCATCAAAACTTCTCCGGACGACCTTGGGAGTGTCCGGGATGCGTATTTTGGTTCGAATCAGTTGAACGTATCTGCCGTGCACATCCTCGGATCAGTCCTCGTGATAAATTATCATTGGGGTGAGAGCGGGTGACTTTCGTCGCGATTTATTTACGGGCGTTGTTTGGCTGTAGACGGGTCCCTAAAGCGGCGGGTTTGCGCATAAATTTACGGCGTGCCTCGGATCACTGAGTGACGGACTCGGACGCCGGACGATAGATTTCACGACGTCGCGTCGAAACTGTCATTTATACCAAATATAGCCTCTGCTGTGTTTGAAATTAAATGACAGTTTGACAGTGCTATAATGCTAGATGCGATTAACGAATAACTCATTCTATATATGTTTTATTAGATCTTCTTGTAGTTCTACACACCAAGAGCCAAATTATCAATTTCGATAATTTTAATGCAAAATTAATTCTGTAAGCAGATATCAGTAGCGGTTACTTCTGTCCATTATTACGAGTGAAAAATAAATAGATAAATAAAGATTTAAAAAAGAGTAAATAAAAACTACAGACTGCACTATAAATTTGAAAGAAAAAAAAGACTTTTTAAAAATAAGCACACAGATAACGAGCAATGCAGCTAATCGAGATGTTTCTTTGGTTTGATTATAATATAAATAACAACTTACTGAAACTTTGAAAGATTACTTTAGCTAAAGATATTTCAAATTAGGCTTACTCATAAATAATTTTTCACTCCACGCTTCACTTTAATCATTTCCTGCCATTCATTCATAGTTTTTGTCCGCAAACAAAATAAACTGACTAAACGAGACAAAACTAATTTTCTTGCAACTGTGTCAAGTATCTGCAGATTCAAATTCTCATCATCAGTGAAACGATTGTTTGACGGAAGTTTACAATATCCTTTGTCGTTCTATTCGCTATGATTTACAACTCTGCACGTCTGCTGCTGCAGAGGAATACTCAAATCATTCATAAATAATTTTTTGTTCACTCCATTGACGTAGAGTGATCACGTGCTGTGTTGTATAGTCTCGTCGATAAACTGAATTCATTTGCAACAATAAATCAGGTATAATACTCCGCAATATCACATCAGTACTTTCAATGCAAGCGAAACAGTTTTTGAAGTACCTCCTAATATAATATATTACATATTTACCTAACAGTGGTATTAATAATAAAAAGATAAGACATTGTATGATACTATTTGACAATGAAGGAGTTTTAACTTGAACGTATATTGCATATACAAAACATAGTGACTCATATATAGTATTGTTTTGTAACTGCTGCATTTTGAATTTTGCTTGAAAGTATATATTGATTTTAATATCGATGTTAATTAAAGTACAGTTAATCAATTAGATTAATTAATATTTTTAATTAAAATTGGTTAAATAATATAATGAAGTTTTTAAATAAATTATATTCATACTTTAAAACATAAGCTACAATTGTTATTTATATAAACATTTGGACATCTGTATACTGAACATAGTAATCAAATTTTAAATTTTAAATCCTATACTTATGGATTGACAGGAAAACCTGAAAGTAATTTTTCTTTTAGAGTTATTTCATTACAATAATATGTTGATTACACAAGCTAGCTTATCTTTAAGCTTTTGGCTGTTACCTTAATAAACTGATGCATCTGGAAATTGTTAGCGATCAATCGATCATTTTCGAGGCGCGCATTCAACTTTCACAAAGCACTAAATCTCTTCAAACTAATGATTGAGTAGCACGAACTAATAACGAAGCGAACAATAATATATTATAGGAGAATTATTGCCTCGCATTATCTTCCAGGTAGCACGACAGAGTGAAGCTATCTTTGATTGAACGTAAACCGTGAATTGTTTAAATAACTTCGAAAGGTTTTATTTGAAATGAGTTCAGTGCACTGGAGGAATTCCGATGGATTTAATTTTACACTATACAATAAACGACCGAATTGACTGATAAAACTTTAATTATCTTTTAGAGAACACGAATTAGTCAGTTTTATTATTTAACTGAAGTCTCAATATAGGGTTATTTATGTAAACATAGAGAGATATTAGACACAGAATCTTTAATTGTTTAATAATATATGATTAAAAATTCAACGTTTTGCAAAATATACTCATTGAAAATGTACCTTCAGTGTATAAATATTAATGGAAAATAAAATATAATGACTAATTGAGCAGTTTTCTTTTCTAGATCCATGTTAAAAAATCAATATTTTCCTTCGATAGATTTATAAATCAGCGAACTTCTGTAACTATATGGTGACAAACTAATGACTCCTATCCTTGTTTACAATTTTATGAATAAACTAAAGACTAAACTTATATTTCGTTGTACTTTCCCAAAACATTCTATTTTAAGGAATCTTAAACCTTAATAAAGGGCCATGATCCCTGGCCCCTCATACTCTAAAATTGTTGCCATGTTGTGTTGTAGTCACCTCCATACAAATAATAATGGATTTTTATGATACCAATATATTATCATTGAATGTCGTCTAATTTATACTCGAGTATTTATATTTTATAATATTATTATTTATTGAGGCATAAATGATTGCAATCGCTTTAATGGCCCGCAGCTTTTAGATTTAAATAAATCTTTCTCAGTCGAGCAGTGTCATACTTATTGTGATATATTGAACATTTGCTGTCAAACTACAGACGGACCTGCGATTATTTATTTGCTCTACTATTATTTCAACTGAACTAAAATAGTAGCGCGTGCTGTTTTCAGTAAAGCTTACAAAACATTACAATTTGTCGTATTTCAATCGTTAAATGATACAATTACAATTTTAATAATACCAATGATCTTATTTTTATTAGCATGTTGGTCAAACCAAGTTAACGCTGTCTCACGCCTACATAGAAAAGTAGCAGTTGTAAGTTCGAATCACAGTGGTTGTAATATTTCGCCAGGTTTGCTGCACCCCTTAGCACGTTGCTTAATTCAGTAGTAACGTTATTGATTTTCGTTCAATAAAACTTGAAGAGAAATAAATAATAGTATATGTGTGTAATTTGTTTAGATAAGCACATCAGAATTGTGCTGCAACTTTCGTTCAGTCAAGCTCGATCTATGTATATGCTATACTTTGTGACATACTGCAATCGTTTAAATTACTTTTTAAAATATGACCATCATTTATTGTTCTCTTATCCACTATTTGTTTTTGTTTTTTTTGTTAAGTTACACATATATTGTTATTTGTCACTATCTCTTCCTTTTGAAGATTGAATTACTTGGCAAATCGGTTTAAACCTGGTAAGTGGAAACATTCCAGTGGCGGTAGTGTGAAAGCAAACTGTGTGATAGATCGTACATACAAATCTTTTCATAAGAAGCAGACAGTTAAAATGTAAATCATATTAATGACCGTTTCCTGGTCGTATAAATTAATCCGACGTTTCATCGATGAAATAAAGTAGCAGAGTTGGCTATAATAATAATTCATATAGTTTTATATATTAGAATAGATAATGATCGATATCTTTGTGTCGTTATTTCGTTTGCAAGTTTTAATTAGGCAAGCATCAGCGAGTCAGTATAGAGATTTATATACATTTTCATATAGAAAACTTCAACTTTTCCTCGATTATTTATGTAATAAAAAAGTTTAGTAATATAGTTTATATATTGAGAATAAAGACAAATATTTGAATTAGTATTGCTACTCATTGTAAAGCTTTACTTTAATTCTATTCATATTCTTTTCCTTTTTATTCTTCTAATTTTAATTTTGACTTTTCTATGTCCTACTTTTTGTTGACCTGAGAAATTTTTCGAGTTAGATGACAATATTGATATCGATATACAAATTTATATACAATAATAATAAAACTGTTTTTATTATAAACTTTTTTAATAATATATGGAGAAACAATTATTTAAATATCTAAAATTATATGAATAATTATAATTATCAAAATATGAGAAAATAGATCAATACGGATAAAAATGAACACATAGAATTTCTAAAGCACTCCTTATTCTTGTACAGAAATATTATATAAATCTGGTATTCTATGTCTTAATAAATAAGCAAATATAATACGAAAAAATTACATACTTATGATCTAAAGAGGCCAGTAAAAGTACTATTTGCAAACATATTGAATGATCCAAGTAATTAATATGATATTTAAAAGTTTAAGTATTTATAGGCATGGCATTATTTTTATTTATTATACTTTTGGCAAGTATGGAAACAAATCATAAATCAGATTCATAAAATTTAATGCACATTTATACATAAATTATAATTAAGAATGAATAAATTCTTATAGTTTATATCAAATTCCAGCAACTTTAGTACTATAACAGATTAGACAGCATAGATAAAAACGCACACTTGTAACTTTACACTTGTAACTGTACCAAAATATGTTTATTATAAGTAAATCAACTATGTTATATTAACGTTTATGTATATTAAAATAAAAATTTAAGTAGTCACCAAATCTGAAAATTTGTGAAATAAGTAATACCGTAGTGGTTATATTTTTAAAGCATCACAGTATTCATTCGTTATAGTATCGCAATATTATTAAGGACAAAATCCTTTTAGTTATTCTTCAAAGAATTTAGACGTAAGTTCAAATTCAAATTTTGAATTTACTCAGTGAAGATATAGGTCATTTGTAGGTAATTTGTTCAGAGAGTTTGATTCCAAAAACAAGGTAAAAAAGTGGTCGTTTTATATTAGTGGGATAATTTTATCCTTCAAAATATAAAATATTATTACAACTATTTTAACTGATTCATGTGGTATGTCTAAATGTTATAAAACTTAACGTTATAAATTGTAGTATATTGTTGTCATAACTGATTTACTTTCAAAAGTTTTTGCATCTTATACAAAGAGTCAAGAGAAATACGACTTGTCATCAAAACAAATACATAAATTGAACTGCATAATATTTCAACTAGACATATTTATCAGATCTTAAACATGACACTCATTACAAATACATTTTCATTATTTATACCATAGTATGCATATTTAATTATTACAACATAAGACAAACATTGAAACAAAAGTTAAAATAGAGAAAAAAATTAAAGCTTGGAAATGGATACAGTTTGTCATTATGGAAATTAGATGCTAAATTCAAAAAGCTAAAACAAATAATGCAAGATGGCTTCAATAAGATCATTATAATGAACAATTAAAACAACTAATGATAAAGCAGTCTTCTCACAGATCATAATGATAACATTGAACATTTATTTGACTAAATGACATCAAATTAGATATACTATATGATATATTTCTCTTTACTTTTATTTAAATTATATTGTGGGGCAACATTTAATATCAAAATAGAGCAATTTTTTTAAATTTATTTATTTTTAATCCACTAGGGGGAGGCAACATTACCAAAGAAAAACTAGTTTTATGTTAAGATTCTGTATTCTGACAAACTTAGAAGTTGCGTATATTTATATTATATAAGTTTTAAATAGGCAAGATGAGATCACATTTAACAATTTAACTTTAATATTTTATTCCTTTGGCATTTCTAATTTTTTTTATAACTATACAGTAGTAATCAATTTAAAATGCCATCACTTCAATTTCCGAAAATTTTGAAAATGATTAATTTCTAAAATCAGATTCATATTTTAATGCTCAACTTTCCTTCAGCGGAAGTAATCAAAGATTGCTTTCCTTCTGATTTCTTCAAAGCCGTATCATCTACAAAATTCTGAAGATATTCCAAAGTAGCCGAAGTATATCTTCCGCCTTGTGGATTTTCTAACAGTTCGCATCTTTCAATCTTAACATTCTCTAGACTTTTATCACGCTTACTTTCCTCATAAACCGGTTGTTTAGTAATAAGTTTATTTGTTTCATGATGTTTATCAAAGTACCCGCGACCTACGTCTGAACGTAGAGATTTATCATCATCGACATTTCTTCTGTCTTCTTCTTTTTCACGATGTCTCACCATAAGTAAACCGTCATGCGTTCTGCTACTGTCACTGTGAGCTTTCTCTTTCTTGTTTATTCTCTGAGAAGAACTTTCAGAATATCTCTCCGAAACATTAGAATCGCATCTGCTTCGCTTCGATTTCGGAGATGCGGTTTCAATTCCGCGCGTTGATTTAAATCCGGAATATTTTGACGCGTGATGTTCACCGGATCTATGATGATGCTGGTAACTGTTGGAATTCATCGCGGATGTTGTTATCTGATCTGAATAATTGGAATGAGATGCCCTTGATGATGTCGCGCTGTAATCCGATGACGAAAAACTTCTCTCGACAAAGCTCGCCATTGCTTTAAGCGTTGACGTGCTGTCTGAAACATCAACCGGTGGACAGATCAGATCCAAGTAACCTTTTTGCATACATTTAACTCCGCTATCGTCACTCCCTTGATGCTCCTCAATTGGAGAACTTTCTCGAACTGTTTCTCGCTCAGTTTTATAATTAGACGAATCACTTAATATCGAAGCATTATCACTCCGTAAGCATAATTCTAGTTTTTGTTTTTTGTGAACCGATGATTTTTGTTTACCTTTATGAGAACGTTTCAATTCGCAAATCGGTGACATTTTTATTTCAGACCCGGGAGCCTTTTTCCCGCATTGAGATGAAGTGATGTCTGTTTTTATTTCCTTTGTATCTCTACTAATAGGAGACGAATGATCATTATCTGTTTCAATCGCAGACGCCGCGCGTCCATTCACATTATGGGATTCCGTTGCTTTTTTCAAGCTCATGCAATCACTGGGTGCTTTACGATTAGATAATTTCTCATTAGTGACCTCGTCAGTTTGTCGTTCCTCGTCGCTAGAGTACTCTTTCTTAATTTCAACTTTTCGTTTGGGAGAGTACAAAGCTCGCTTCAGTTCATTTTCACTAAGCTTAACCTGATCACTGCATAGTTTACTAGAGCGATCAAATTTATCATCACTGGATGAATCTAAATCATTTTTACAATTTAGATCGCGATTCGAGTCACTGGTAGATTGATTCAACTGATGTTTAGTTGACAATAAATGTTCGCGTAGCTTTTCCTCATTTTCAAAACTTTTGCCACACTCAGTGCATGTATTGTCATCAATGAGACATTTTTGCTGCTCTTTCAAAGCATGTGTAATTTTAATCAAAACTTCACTATCAAAGCTCTGTCGTTTATTATCATCCACCTCGTGACCAACTATATCAACATAATGCTTCGTCTTAACCATATGCACCGTCAACTCTGGCAACGAACTAAACGAAACATTACAATGTATACAACGCAGGGTTCGATCCCTCTGCGCCTGGCCACCGGTCAACCACAGATCCTGCCCGCGAACCAGCTTAGGAAAATCATCGACCGAGTCGGCTCGCATCTGTGACGGACTGTGTCCTTCTTCTTCCGTGTGAACTGTCAGCTGATAAAGCGAAGCGAATTGTCGACCACAGCTGCACGAGAAGCTAGTCAATAACGCTCTCTCCTCAGCTCTATCATTGACTGCGCTACTGGCAGGAAGATGGATGTCATCCGGTAATGACTTGCGCTCGTCTGATTGTTGCTTGATCAGGCGAGCGCCGTCTCGAACTGTTTGCTTTCTGCTCGAATGACCAGCATGAGATCGCCGATCATCAGCAGAGGCATTTATCAAAGATTTCTCAGACCAATTCACAGGCGGCGAGCGACTTTTGGCCAAGGACGATTCACCCGGTGAATTTCTTTCGCGATGTAAATGTATTAACTGAGGCGTTTTTCTGTAATGACCGTTCGCTAGTTTGTTGTCGTATGATTTATGTTCGGTATCGTTGATTCGTTTTAGTTTTTGATTGTGAAATTTGTTGTTGTTGGGATTTATTATTTCGTCTTTGATGTTGTGTTTTAGGTTGTTTGAAATTTCTGGAGTTAATATCGGTGGAATCATATTTTTATAAAGATCTATGCTTGCTTTGAATAATGGATATGATAAAATGACAGCCTCCATCTGAGCTTGCAAAGAGGCAAGAGATGAGGCGAATGACCAGTTTATGTTTCCAGGAAAACTTTCAGAACCTAGAATACTGCTATGTTTAGCAAGTGAATCAATCCCTTTGCCAGTGCCGTTTAGAAAAACATTTGAATTATCTCCAAATCTTGCACATAATCCATCTAATGAAGATAGATAGGCGGGATTATGATCCGCTTTTGTATTATAAACAAAGGAATGATTCGTATCGGACTTGTTTCTGTCTTTAGAAACAGAAAGATCCAGAGGCTGCTCGAGAATATTTAATTTGTTGTTTATCATCTTATCTTTCTTTAGCAGATGCTTCGGGGATGTTGTATATGGTCGGTAGAGATGATCAATATGCCGACTGTTTGTAGTAAGGCGATCAAAGGCGATATTTGGCACTTTTTGGGATGGTCCCAAGGCAGCAGTCGGAATACTTGATGCTCTGCTCATCGGCACTTCAGACCTCTCAAGGGAATCAACAAATGACATCAGTTTATTTACGTGACTCTCACCAAAATCACTGTCAGGTTTTTCCTCAACTAAACTTAGCTTGGATTTTGTTTTTAATTTCGGTGGAGTCTCGATTGGCTCGGGTGTTGAGCTCGTGTGGGGTTCCGTTTTTATTTCTGCAAATTTTGGCGTAATATTTGACATTGGTTTGTGTCGAAGATCAGGAGAAGATGAGTCTGCATCGTGTGAAGAATTATCAAGTTCGTCTGGAGACATTTTACTATAACTAACAGAAAGTTTGTTCTCAACTTGTTCACTTTGAATCTTAACAGAATCGCTTGAGTTAATAGATCCATTTGAATTATTAAAATCTACTTCACGCTCTCCTGTTAAGATCTCATTCTTTAGCGACTCATTTTCATCAACTTCATTGTCATCCACTTTGTCGTCAATCTCATTAAGTAGTCCATGAGATACATCATTACTTGTACGAGTGATAATTATATTCGATGTCTTCGCAATATCCGACGAGTCATCAACGACACCTGACGACACTGCGTCTTTCTCGCTCTGTTCATCACTCGTTGTTACATACACTTTTTCTGGGATGAAACTCGTCATAGAGTCGGTCGCATTCGTCATTCTTATCTCAAATGACTCCTGAGTCTTCTCAGAACAGCTCGATTCAGACTCATTGCGCTTCATTTGATCTCTATCCATGCTTGCATCTACAGCAATACAAAGACAATAGTTTTACAGTTTTATTAGCAATATCGAGGAGAATTTATTGTTATACGACCGATTTTATAGCCCCCCGGCGTGTGAAGTATTCGGCGCGGCGCGAGAGGGCAAACAAAAGGGCGATTGAAAGTCGGCCGCTTTAAATTATTGCACCGACCACGGCAATATGTCAATATAATAATAATGTGTCAGGAGATTCAATAGTTTTTATGATGCAGCAACATGCAACAAGAAAAAGACTTAATAGAAACACAATATAATAGAAAATGGGTATTTTAATAAATGCTGGCTTTATTCATTTCAGGGAAAGTTATTTAAAAGTTAAATAAAATTTATAAAAACTAAATTGACCGAACTTCTTCCTGTTTGATGAAATTAACTGTTGAAAACAGTTAATATATGATCAAATAATTGAGACGGAATACTGTAGTATATAATTATGCTTTGCCTAGTCTATTTGATCTATTTTAGCCAAATTAATTTAGCCTTTAAAATGTTTCAATGAACAGTAATTAAATTCAGATTATAACCAATAATATTAACGATTGAAAAAAAAATCAATTAATTTGCATAAATATCACAATTATATCACACAGATTAAAAAAATATGAAAAGTTTAATGCAGAGTTTCAGAAATTAAATTTAAAAATTACAACTATTTTTTCAGTGATAATTATTATTTCTGGTACTTACAAATATAGGCCTATAACTAAATATAGAACATAATAATTAAAACAGCATCACGATTAACTGATTCACACAGTGTATACAATAAATATCATACAATACCAAAAATCCAATCTGAAGACATATTACTTCGAGTCCAAAATAATTTAGAAAAATTTGAGACCATTAAACAAATATGCAAAATGGATGAGAAATTGACTTTTAATTCTTCGACTAAAATAGATTGATAGCAAAATGAAATTTCTCAGAATTTGTCAAATCAGATATCGTCCCACTTACTCTGTCACTTTTTTGACGAATTACTCAAATTTTGATTACGATCATAGGTTTACAAATGTAGAATATTTCTGATATGAATAAGCATTTGCTTTAGCAATAAATTACACTGACAATACGTCAACTACTTCCCTTAAAGTAAAAACTACATAAGATATTTTATTACTTCATACCATTCTGATGCGATTTTCAATTATTTATTTTATCGCCCGTAATTCTTTTCATAGAAAAATGAACTGCACGACGGTCGATATAAAATAAATGATTACAAATACTTTCTAGCAATTTTCAGCAGTAATTATTTAAGTAATTTATTAATTACTGATTCAGAATTTATGAGTTTACTAAAGTAATGTAATTTGATGAATAAAGTTGATAATATATCATCATATATTTAGTAGTAATAAATATAGTAGTCATTGAATGAGGATCAGGATGTGTACCATGATGCTTAGCCCCCACAAATGGCGAAATCTCCCCATCTCATACTAGTGGAGCCTTATTATTTTATGTCTTAGAAATTTACTGTCTTATAAAATTAGTATATTGAAATTTATAGTTGGTATATGGAAATTTAGTATATTTAAATTTATAAAATTATGTCTTGAAATTAAGTGTATTTTAGATCTTAGAAATTTCTGTTGATCTATCTATTTTCGGGTAACCCAACAATTAATATAAAGTAATAAAAATATTAAATTTTCTGGAATTTGATGTACTAAAGCTGTACATCAGAAAAAGGAGATCGTCAGATTTATTACAGCTCTGCCTCATCCCCAAAATTATAACCTGATTCCACCACGGATTAAAGTACTACACCAGACTAGCAATTGAAACTTGGTTGATTACTTTTGTAGCAATAAGTTAATTATCCTTCTGTTCAAGCATCATAATTTATTGAATGAGTCTGCTGGTAGAGTCATAAATTTCTGCATTATTTTCTGCTACAGTCTCATGATAGTAGGATAAATCTCTTGTGGCCTATGTTTCAAAAAGCCTTTTTTATCTCGCATCAGAAATGTCCAGTAAAAATACTGTATCAACTAAATCAACAATAAAGTATAATATACATGGCCGATATATAATAATTCTACTTATCTAAGAGATATAAATCTTTTTCGATGAATCCGCTTCCTTATTGTGCTTAATGAAACATGTTCAAATTATTGAACTGCAGAGAATTAAACCATTGTTTTAGATTGCATATTGTAATTACATGAGACGAGTTGCATAGTTTTAAAACTGTACTGAATCATTTCTGAAGTAAAATTACGCGTTTTAAAATCATTATTAATGATTTGATTTTCACCCAAACTTTGTTTTCCAATTTACAATGGTATAAATATTAAAATAAACTCTCAGCGAAGTGAAATAATTTCACTTCTTGCAATCATTTCAAAAAAGTCATAAATCTAAATAACCAGCACGGTTTTGATTTGAACTCAAAACAATTTATAATAACTTCAATTACACGTGAAATGTGATCCATTGCGAGACTTTACTTTTTAAAATTCTCATCAGCGAAACACTGAATATGTACTTAGAATAAATCAGAAGCCGTAAGTTCTATAGTGATTTAATGTCAGTGCACCTAAGGTTTAAGTGCAAACTAACTATATAGTTAGTTATTATTGTAACTAGTAGGATTATAATTTAGGAGTCTTTGTGATTCGTGAGAACACAGCAATCAATCTGATGCAATATTATATACAGCTGACTACTTCAGATAAAATTACTTTCAAGTCAATTACCCGGTACAGGTTAAGAAGGAGAGTAGGAGATAAAGGGATCGATTCTCAAATAATTCATGAAATTCTGACTGAAAAAATTGTCACAATTATAAATTTAGCATAATCCGCTCCCAAATTGCCATTATTTTGATATTTTTATCGTAAAAATGAAAATTAAACACAATTATAAAACTATTAGAAAGAAATTCAGCTGATAAATACATAATATAACTTAATGGACAATGATAATTATCGAATAAATTATCAAGCATAAATAATCTTAGAAAAATTAACTGAAAATATTATATATCTTTAACAAAGCATCCTTAAATAAAGACACATGTTATGCATTATATAATGATTATAGCATAATATTATGACATATATTGCAATTACCAATTTTAGGACGAGTTAAATAAAGCGTCATAAAGTAGACAGTTCGATTTTTATCTATTATGATATTCCCCTTAAGGATTTTTATCTATCAAGTGATTAGTGATCTAACCAGGAGCTGAAATTTCTTACTCTAGTAAACTTGTTTTAGTAAAGTATTATTTAAAAATTGAAAATTGATAAGGCAAAGAGAGGACTAGGTTATCGATTTTTGACTTAATTTATCGACTCTTCAATGAAAGATGTGACAAGCGCACGGCAGGTGTCAAAGTTATAATAATTTTACTGCCTCTATTTCTTTGTAACAAGGATATTAATTTTAAATAGAAACTATTCATTACTGAAGCGATAAATAGGTGATGTTTTCATGAAATTAATAATTCATAGTTCAGACACAAATGAATGATAAACAAAAATATTAAGCGAGCAAAATGTAGCTATATTTGTAAATTAACAGAGAAATAAGTACTGTTGAAATTTAGTTTCTTTTGTCATTAATAATGTAATTATTAAAGACATAAAACACGAACGGGTTAACATAACTCAACGATTAAAAATGTATCTTTTTTTATTTAATTAGAATCAGCCAATATTATATTTGAAATGAAAACTTATTGAAAGTACTTAATGAAAGTACTTAATGAAAGTACTTAGTGGTTTGTACTTATTCATGATATGTTAAAAATACAATTTTGGACTTTCTTAATATCAAAACCATTGCAGCTATATAATCAATATAATCTTGTGCATTGGTAATAACATAAATAAAGAGCTAAATAAAAAAGCAGGCATTTGTGTGACGAATACTTTTCAGAAGAGTGTTGAAAGCAGCTGTGAACAGATTTGCTATCGCGTTCTAAATATTTCAAAAGCGTTCAACAATTTTATATCCGCACAATCCCAAATGCTCGATATGTCAAATGTTTCTGCAGGCTGACACAAGAACAACAATAAAAATAAGAATAGAAAAAAAAGAAAAACAGTAATTATTTATTTTGAATAAATTGCAATAATGATAACAGAAGTTGATTGAAACAGATTAATAAGTTTGTCAATGTTTGACGCAATGTCTCAAATCTAATTTAAATAATGTTAACTAGAGACGTTAATATTAATATTACACAGTAAAATAACAAAGATTATTACAGAAATGATGATAGCAACAAGTTATTATTTGCATGAGGATATGCACTATGACTAAGTGTAGGAATGATACGCCGAACCATAAAAATGAGTACGTTTATTTATATAAACAAGCAAATGAGTAACAAACAAAAGTATTATTTATTTAGCCAAAAGCAAGTCGGGTGTTAACTTAATTACGTGTTTACTCTTTTCTGATTGTGGTATATCTAATAAAAAATGAACTGTTGCGCCAGAATGGGGCCTAGGCGAAGCTATAGCGTTTATGAAAAGTGAGTATTATACTATTAACTTTAGTATAGATGTAAATAAAGTAATTCAAATAACATCAAATGAAATATTCATTATTATGCTATTATAAATATTAATTATTAGTCCATTTATTAATTTTATTATTAATCATCTAATGATAATACTCAATACCGGTACACAAATCAATGATGGTTCAAGGCAATCGGAGCCTTCAACATTAATAATAATTAAAATAAAAAAAATTGAAAAAAGTAACATTTGAGAATTTACTCATTTCCATATATGGTGAGAACTTCTGAGAAAATATGATTGAAGGAGGCCAGTAAATAGATTTTATAATGAAATTAATTAAATAGCTAAAAAAATCGACTGAAATCTTTCTTGATATCCAATATGTATCTATCCCCCCCCCCCCACCCTGCGTGAAAATTGTTACACATTTAACGATAAAAAAACTACTTGTAATTAATCTTATGAGATTGTATATATTGCAAAACTTCACGAAATTTCAAATTTATCAAATCGATTATAACAATAATAATAATATATCTTAAACTTTATATTTTCTAATATATTCTTATATACTAGATCAGAAATAAATTTACGCTTCCTAGATCAGAAATGTAACCATAATTATCGTTAATAATATCAATATTACAACTATTTTCAATCGAATATCTAAATAAATATTATGTTACGAAAATAGACAGTAACATTTAAGAAATTTAATTGTCATAAAAATCTTACCTTTTTAGCTGATACAATTGAACGATTTACTCACTAACAGTAATCGATAATCTTCTCAAAAGGTTGTAGACTTAAGTAGACTACAGTCCATATTACTATAATTACATCAATACGACATAACAACATGCAATGTTTTGATCTTCATTCGCTTACAGTCCGTTACAATACGTGTAATTATTTCAATAGACTACAGACTATTGCAGTAATGACTTGAAAACAATTGATCTTTATCACTCTGCCGCCACATGCTGTAATTAATCAACTTAACAATGCTATAGTCTGAACACAATTGAAATGCTGTAATATATCAAAATGAAATTTAATTAACTTTCATTTTTAACGAAAATTGAGTTCTACACTCAATCAAACTATTATCCTATACAGTCGTTCGATAAATAATCCTCCCTGTTGAAAAAGCTATGACTATTAACTAAGTTTATTCAATCCATACATAGATAAGCTATAATACTTCTGATTGCTGTTCAACAATAATCGCTATTCTTGACAGACAATTGATAACCGAATCATAACAGTTACTGAACGCTTTTAAAGCTCAACTGAATCTACATACTCTCTTTTTCTCTCTTTCTCTTTATCTCTCATCCTCCTTCTATTAGCCGCACTCTCTTTCTGCCTAGTCAGTCACTCGATCGAAATCGGAAAACGTCCAAATGACTAACGACCCACTCGGTCGACTAGGCGGACAAAATTACCCGTCAATAAATCTTCGCTACCTATCAGCTGGATGCAATTCATCAGTGAGACAGCTGAACACGATTGAGGGAGGGGGGCGAGGGAGATATGCCGGGGGGTTGATTCTCGAACTACTAGTCACCTGAATTGCATTAAGTAAACAAGGCCAGTGCACGACTCGGCGCGAAACTCTTCAGACAAGGACGTATGTTGCTCTATCCGATAGATTCGGCTTGTTCGCTTCATCAACGGGTACTCAATCCAAGTACCGCGATCCATCAATCCCAGGTCATGCGATATTATTGGGACTGTAATAGTTATATTATAGATTTTGTATTAGTAATGCGAGACGGAGAAATTTGTGAAACGTTAAACACAGGTCTAAAGATAAACAACTAGAAGTAATAAAAAATTAAATAACTTTGAAAGTTTATAGGTTATACATTCTGCATTGGAAACCATACGTTTTCCGGTAATCATTCGATAATACTGAAAATGTTTAAGATATGAAGGAAGGATGAATGTTTGTATTTTTATTATTAACCACGACACTTTACTATTAGAGTGCATCGCGAAAAGTTTAGTTGATGGGGGAGATGAGAGAGGTTGAGGGAAAATGAGAAGTTATAATCATTGAGTTATATGCAACTTATTTGTTCAATTGAATCTATTTATTTTTGGTTATTTTTTGATTGTTGCCTTAAGTTGTTTATGACATTATTAAAAAAGATCGTCAGTCAATCATCTCAAAATGTATTCAACTCTTGCTGAATACTATAATTTATAAATGATTTGCCATACAATAAAGATTGAGAACGTTCAATTAATTTGATATCTTCTTTTACTGAACAGGTTCAGAGAAGAAGAACTATTATTAGAGTTAAGATTGAGTAGAGAATGATTATGTTTACGCTTCATCTAGGCCTTAGAACCTTTTACAACTCGAGGAAAAAACATTTATCACATCATAGACTCAAACTAGCCATACAGAATATTTCGCTCGATATTATATTTTTTTAGCAAAAATGCGATAATAATACAGCAATAGACATTCTTTTAGAATTAAGTGCAGTGGCGCATGTAACTTTCGTTTTAGGGAAGGGGCTGATTGTTTGTTGTTATAAAATCGTACCAATCTTTTTTCTGACTTATTCTTATTATAGAATGTAGGCTGCTTCATGCTAAGCAAAATCTGATTTATTTATTGTTGGTGTACGCTACGAAATAAATGTGGCAACTAGTTAATTAACCGAATTGTAGTCTTCTGTAGTTTCTCTATACCGCATTAATAGTTGATAATACTAAATTTTGTAACGATTTAATTAAAAGTTGTTATAGTAATTGAAATAGACCAAATGATTAAACATGCAACAAGCTTATTGACTTAATTAATTAAGCAATGTTCTAATCAAATGAAAATGTGATATCTGTTACTATTGAAAGTAGAATTATATTAATATTTTGAAAGCAAGATTCAGTAACAGTGAATATCTAATAAATAAATTTGAAATTTAAAGAAAAGTTTTCGATCGCGGTATTTCGATAATTTCTTGCTTTCATTTTAGTGGGCGCAAAATTCGACAGCAGCATCAATGTCAGTCTGAATATAATGGACATCAAATTTGGACATTACAAAACTGCACTTAAATATGTTTATAAAGTTGTCGAGAGATGATTTATAATTTGAAACCATAGAGACGTTGAAGTCAGAATATCCAATAACTTAGTTTATTCATATCTAATAAATGAAGATTGATTTATATTTCTACAATCTTGATTTCTATAAGATAAATGTTCAAAAAGTGACAACATTATTGGCATTGATCATAAACGCATCAATCAGTTTATAGATAGATTGTCAATCAATCACCTTATTGACAACATTAATTGATAAGCAGATGCGCTGGTAAAGTTTAGTCGTTTCCCATGGAATTGTTTATAATATGAAATAATCAATAAGAAGAAATCGTTATTATTAATTTATACAAATTGCTTACTAAATTTCAACGATAATGTGACAAACTCGCGCATTAACCTTAAAACTTGGTGCCGATAAATCAATGACATATACACGGTAATTGTGTTAAGTTATATATATACTATTATATATGCCAAGCATATCTCTCTAGCATTCATTTATTATCATTTGGAACGTCATTTCAATATTTTGCAGGGGGGGGGGCGGGGTACATTTTTTTCACAAAATACAGATAATTACTTTTTTCTTATTTTAGATTTTTGCGCCTTTTCTTCACCATTTGTAGCTTTATTTTAACTTTTATGTTAGTATTATATTTACATTACACTGTAGTTTTTCGAACTACAGTGTAATATGAATACACACTGTTCATTATTAAACATTATTAATTCGGAAAATATTATTAATAATTTTCATTTTTTATGGGGGGGGGGGGGGAAGTAAACTGCTTAAAATCAACTCCAATCACGTCTAAATAAATACTTTGAAATTCATGGGGGAGACCATTAGTCTTATTAACTATTGCTTTTTAGCCTCTCTAAAAAGATTTCGTAAATCTTCATTTTTTTCTCAGGAAAGGATAAATTGTATAGTAAGGAGTATCATGTAGGTTGGATAAATCTTGTAAATCATACCAGTTAACGATACAGATATGAGTGCTATAATGTCAGAATAATTAAATATTACCACAATAATTTCAATTAATTTTTTAAATACATAAAAAAATATTTCAAGTAAATTATAACAACATGAATTATTTGTAACATTTTTGCCCTTTTATGATAATAATGACTAATTTCTAAAGCAAGCTGTCAAAACTGTTATTCTCAGAGATTAAATCACTTGATAACAAACGAATGTGAACTGACATTTCAATACAACAAGCAACCACCTCCTGTTCTGTAGAATTTAGCACAAATGTGCACGAACACGCATAAACCTACACACTTTACAGCATTATTCTTACATATCCTTTCTATTGCCTGTCAAAAGTAATATGCTGGAATGATTGATAAATAGACTCGTAATGTCAATATCATGCGTTGCTGCAGACCGTGATGGATGGCCTCTAGAATTTGAATTCTAGCTGGAAAGCAATAAAAAAAACTCTCTATTCAAACGGCGCACTATTTATGTGTCGTTCAAAGGGCCTTGTTGTAAATCAAGCGTACGTTGAGTCAAGCAGAATAAATAATTTGTTACATTGTAAACATCTGCTGCGCTAAAATTATCTCGCTGTAGCTGGGCTAGCACGTAGCCAATGTAGGGAGGGAGGGATGACTGATATAACCCCAGGACTGTCAGAGTTGGTCATTAAACGTTATTTATGTGAGTGAAACACTGACAGGCGCGCATAATTAATGATGTTATTGCTAGCCAAGTTTACTGATAACACAATCATCAATCATCAGATACGCTTCGCATCCGTTATTGCTTCTCTCACCGTTTTCTCTCTCTTTCTGGCTGTCTGTCAGTCCGCTCGTCTGTCAGTCTGTCAGCCAGTTAGTCATTCAGTTAGTCATTCAAGTCGTGCATTCAATCAGACCTTCATTCAATTATTATTCGTCAAGTTAGAGATAAAAGGAAATACTTCTTGGAGCTTTTTTACTTCGAGGTTAATAAGATAATAAAGAAAACGATAAGTTGAAGGTCTTGAAAGAGAAACATGTGCTTTAAACAATATAATCAAATAAAAGGTTAATTGTAACTAATAATGCGAACAACAATTATAATAAACTTATCTTCTTTGTATAAAATTAATTGTTGAATATTTCTTCATTATGCCACCACATCACTAAATATCATTTCTAACCATTATCATCGTCTTTATGATTCACGTTTTTGACATAATATTTATTAATTATTAAATCTTATTTAATTTTGAAGGAAAAGTTTCCTATTTCAACCAGTTTAATATAATTAAATTTTCAAAACTTCTATCTCATCAACTTTCATCGACACAGTACTGATCTACTGCAGTCAGTTCATATACAACATCAAACTTGACTTATGCAGAGAAACGCTAAATAATTTATGACGTAACAGTGACTTTCATTTCGTGTTTACTGCCGTGCGGCCAACTTTTCGCTGCGCCGCGTCAGATAACCGGCGTTTCACTTTCCAAGCAATTGCCCGTTTGACAAGAAATATAACAACCTGCCACGTAAATTCAGTATAGAGTCCAAATGCTTCAAAATAAGTCAAAATATAAATGTTAATTAATATGTAAAATAAAATGAATGTAGATGAGAAATTGACAGAAAGAACGCGAAAAAAGAAAAAAATTCAGATCACATTTAGTGTACACTGGCGCTGCAGTGTCAAATCATGATCACACATCATCACACTTGTCTATGTTACTGACACATTTTCTATTAAATTTCTTGTCGGGTAAAAAGACTCGAATGCCAAGTGATAAAAGAAGATAAAGTATCAAACGCAAGGTGGAAACACTTTAGATAACTCAGCTGTCGACCCGGACGCTGTAATAAAGAATCGAGGTCACAGCCCGCTCGCCTGCTGCAGCTTTTACACGACAAACAATATTAACGAAAACCGGAAAAGTTAATATTCCTTCCATATTATCCGACATTAATCATGTGGCTATCATGCTTAGCGGTATATCTCTTTATTATTGTTTTTCGCGTTATGCGAGTGGCAGTAGTTATGGTCGTCGCTGGGACATAAAGCATATAGAAATTGATAACCGAGCTTACGGCTTGCGAATCGTAAAACTTGCTGCTTCCATCTATAAAGTCTATGTATACATCAACGCGACGACAACGTCAGATGCGGAAGCGTTATTTTATTTCTGACAGAGTTTTGTTTAACAGTTTGTTCCAATTTGTGAATTTGAAATCTTGAATTTATCAATGCACCGACTAAGTTAAAATAAAATATTGAGATATTAAGGCTTTTTTTACTTTACGAGAAATTTTCCTGTGTTTGCTATACAGAGCTTGCGTTAACGTAATAGGAGAAAACGGTTACTGTTGGAAAAATGAATTTTAATTTCACACAATTTGTTTCTTCATGCTTTGAATTTGAGTCGCGTTTACATATAATTACATACTGATATTAATTAATATCATTTATTATTTGAATTTCTTAGAATTTTTTTTAATTTATTGCTATGAGCGCAATTTCAGTATCACGATTTCGCTGTATAATCAAATCGATCTATTTCAATTTTTATTTTTCGTTTGACAATAAGCAGTAAAATCTAATTTAAAAATAATGTTTATCGTAATCAACGTTAAGCCTAACTGTATCCCTCGTAACTATTGGCCTAAATGATTTTGGTATTACGCTGTAAGGGTTAACTTACTGCAAGAATCACAATACGAATTTGTAGTAAACAGTTTCGATAAAATTGCGCAGGAAATTGACATTGAAATCTGCAAATGAATAAGATGGAATATGATTGATCTGATATATATTGAGAGATATTTGAAAACAGTCGTAAAACTGTGCAGAAACTATTTCAATGATTAATATTCTGACACGAAGGCTCGAGTTCAAATGTTATCAAAAGGAGATAAATCACTGTTAAGAATATCAACTGATATTTTATTTTATTATAAAATAGTGAATTGGTCCTTTATTATATTTTAAAAACAATTTTGTATTATATTTTCTCTTATGCAATTACATTAATACATTAAAAAATACGTCGTTTTTCTGAAAGTTAGATCGATTTTCAATTCCTATTTAACCAATGCTATTTAAAATAAAATGCTCCGGATTTTACAATAACTAAATCAGCTTGTCCGTCAAACCGGCCCCGACTAATCGGCCCCTACTGCTAATTTATTACGGTTAGGGTTAGAGTTAGGGTCAGATATAGATTTAGGATTAAAGCTAGGGTTAGGATTAAATTTCGGGTTAAGTTTAGAATTGGTTAAGAGATATGGTTACCAAACTAATTGACTGTGACGATTGGTCTTATTAATGTATTCGGGGCTAATTTTTTTCGGATACCCAAAATCAGCATTCGTCGTTATTTTGGCGGGAAGGTGTACAGATTGAAATGAATAGCATGTCAGCGCGGGTCGAACCATAATTGCAATATATCTGCCTTACTTGTTGCCCTTGAGACATACGCTATTATTTAGTATCCATAAAACAAATTATATCGGACAAAATATCTGACACGGTAGTGAGCAATTTATTAAAGCGGCAACACATGTTTCAGATGCAATATTTCGCATGTAGTGTTAACCCGCCGCATGTACTGTTATTGAACGTTAATAATTTAGATTACGTTATCTCAGTATACTAGATAGATTATAATTGTAACCGTGCAGCATTATTACAATGGGAACAGTGCTTGATGTTTACCATAAATTATATAATTGAAAGACAGCTAATCTTATTACTGAACTTTTATTAGCTTATTTATTATATACCGTATACGTTTATAATCAATACAGTTTCATTGACTGTTTTATTGCAAATAACATTGACTAATAAATAGAGCGGAGTGTTGTTAAATATTATAAGTTAGCATACAACGTGACTCGGCTCAGTCATTTTGAAAGAAAATATTTTGAATTGAATAATTTTGATAATTATGAAACATTTTAGTTTACACAATAAAACGTAGCTTGGACTTCGGGTTTAATTTGCGTTTTGTTGCTTTTTATCTGGAGAAATTTTAAAGTCACTACTGCAATTTTCAATAAACTATAACTGTGTTAAGTTTGACATCAGTAAACAGCAATTAGGTGAAAATAGAAATTATATCATATAAATTTCACTGTGTAAACTGTTGAAATGGTAATTATATCAAAGCTATTGTGATCATCAAGAACATGTCTTGTTTTATATAGGCTTATCTTGCCATAAGACTCAGAACAGCAGTTTTTTGTGAGATATCATTGTGTAACCGTATTAGAAAAATGTAGCCTTTTTATTCATTTATACATTAATATAGAAGTTACAGTATACTCTATATTTTAAAATAAATAATCGATCAGGCTGCTTGACACAATAGATCGTCTAAATTGATTAATTTATTTGTCATTGCTTGCAGAGACTTCTAATTAATTGCAGCAGATCTCAAACTGTTTTGCATAGGTTAATTTACTGCGCAATGTCAGGTCACAATGGCCATTAAATCATCCGCATAATATATTATTTGCATTTATATGCCTTGAGCATTCTCTGTTGTGTGCAATAAAAAGTGTTCAACATGCTGTCATATAATTATAATAAACATCAATCATTATTCAAACGCCCATTGCTTTTAGCGATTGAAGTAAACATCGAAAATATTTGGGAATGACAGGATGGTTTTGTAACAAAGAGAAACATTTCGTAAGTTTGTTTCTTCTCAATATATCTATTCTTGTTAATATACGCAAAGGTTTAATACTGTTTATCACCAACTGAACTTTAGCCTTATTCAGTATAGCTTTTAATTATTTATTATTTCATATTTTTCGAATTAGTATTTATTAATTACATGATTATATGATGCAACAGTGTATTCTTCGATATTTGATACAATTTCATAAAAAATGAAATTTCTCAAAACTTTCTGAAAATTATCTCCACTGTAAATGCATGTACTGTACAGGGGCGGATCCAAGCC